>CABFVX010002913.1:88879-99961 GCA_902151425.1 Timema shepardi | reverse complement strand
ATTTGGTCTTGTAAATGTCTGTGACCTGGTTGTTCTTAGCGAGTGTGACCTGGAATGTCGGGAGAAGCGTGACCGTCTGTGTAGTGTCTGTCGCCGGTGTTTTGGTAGTGCACTGCCTTACGTGAGTTACGGGGTAGCCTGGCCCCACAAGCTCTTGCTGCAGGTCCTCCGTGAGCATATTGGGAGGTAGTCCCTTTACAACCACGTGGACCGGCTTGTCTCTCGGGAGAGAGTAAGTGTGGTACTCTTATTTCAGGTCCTTTAGTTAGTGTTGCATCAAGTCATAATTTTGTTTGGGGGTGGTGTGAATTTTGAGTCCGTCCTTCAGGAAGTACACGTTGGTATTATTTCTCAACTCTTTTACGTATTTTGTGATCCTCATGTAATGGTTTGAACCCCTTGTCACTATAGGTGGGAGTCGCAGTTTAGGTGTTTCTGTTGGTTTGTCGTTCATTGATTGGGTGTCGTCAGTCATTGTCACGTCATTTTCGGCCATTTTCAGGGCGTCAAATTTATTTGAGGTGGTGATGGTTTTTTTTTGTGGCTTGTTTTGTGTCAGCTCTGATTTTCCTTTATCTGTTCAGTTTGGATGCCAGTGTGAATGTCCCTTGTCCGTCTGTGTCAAATTCCATCTCTGTGTCCTCGGTGGTCGATTGTTCTGAAGTCCATGATTTTGTTGTTGTTTGATGTACGTGTGGCGGTGGCCATTTCACGCATCCCTGAAAAGGGCAGGCTAGTGGCCAGTGTGGAAGGGCTAAGATGCCCTCCTTTGTGCAGTGTGGGAGGATCTGTTCTGTTGTGTGATGTCCCGGAGGACAGACTTCGACTACGAGGTATTGTTTCGCAGCCGGTTCCGCTTTACGGCCTGCTGTAGCTTGTCACCGTAAGGTTTCCCGCTACAGCAATAACCACCGGTACGTCTGTCCCGAGCTTAGTAAGTGTAGTGCGTAGGGTGCTTTTCCAACGATTTGCTCTCAAGTGGGGCACGTCCTTCCTCCTCGAAGTCTTGGCACCCACTATCATATAAACCAGAGTGCAGCCTATTTTCATGGATGGTCTTTTATATGGTGCACAAAACTCGTTGAACAGGAGAGACGGGATCAAAAGGGTGGGGATCAAAGAGTTTAACACAAAGGGAGGGGGGATTTGCGTGACAACGGAAACGTCTGGCTTATACTGGCCCCTTCTACTCTTCTCATTGTCGCTGGGTGGCATTGAGCATGGTGGCGGTCTCTAGCGGGTGAGGTTTGATTCTTGGCTCGGAGCTGGCAGTTGTTCGCGGGCTGTTAATGTGGCCAGACGTGTTGTTATTAGTTCGTACACAGCCTGGACGGTGAGATTGGGTAAGTGTAGTTGTTGTTGACTTGCCCATTTTTATTTCACTTGTAGCTAAAATTGCTACAGTACTACACAAGCCTGACCAATTGTCTGAAAACATCAATCGGGGTAAAAGAAGAAGAGGTCAACTTTATCTGTGAGAATATGGCATTTGCTTCCATTGCACGCTTCATAAGAGAGAAAAACAAGGCCTCTTAATCTGATAATACTGAGATTGTATTCAAAATGACTCACTCAAAGACTATATATGCAAACAGCCTTGCAAATCTTCTGGGAGAGGAACGTAAAGACCTTCCAAACAAACATACCACCCATTTACGTGAAATAATTCTGGATCACTTCCCACAATTAAAAGTTCAACTTTCAGACAGAGATTACTTCCTTTATCGTGCTGGTGATAATGTTTTTCAATATGTTCATTCTGAAAACCTTAATGATGATTCTGTTGCATGTTTATGAAACAAATTAGAAATATCATAACCCAGCAAACAGTTACGTTTGATGGTCATCTGAACGATGATCAACAAGCTGCAAGTGTTCTTCCGGCACTTCTTACTTTAGTGTGGTCTTTACTTCAGGGTTATGCTTCAGCAGAGAACGTGACTAAAGCAACTCAGCCTGCTTAGACTATCAGCCAATTAATACTTTTCAACCACAGTGAAACCATTCCAAAAGGAAACACTATTCGTCTTAAGAAAAGCCATGAACCATCATTTCCATTATGCATGGACTTGTCTGAAATAATACAATAATTGAAAGCATGCATGAAAGAGGCCTCTCAATAACCAAACAGAATTATGGAGGTAACAGCCTGGTTCACTTGGAGACTAAGAGAACTCAAAAAGAAGGTGTCCTATGCTCCTCAAATTTGTTCGTGTTTTTTTTTTTGTGATTGATAACTCTGATCATAACTACAGCAGCACAACTTCAGAATCATTTTTCCACGGAACAGCAATTTCTATCTTTCAAATTTCCACCTAGGGAGAAGTTGGTGAGCCTAGTAATTTCACCACAAGCATTTTGTGTGTCGATCAAAGTAACAGGAAAGTGCCAGAGCTTCCAGACAGATACAATGCTGTCAAGACTATAACACTGCCTTCCAAGGGAAACAGTCTGCCGAGAAAGTCTTGAAATCATTCTCTGAGGCTATGGAAGCCTTTCAAGCGATATCACTACCAAAAGTCTATTTCTGACGCGATTTTTCAAGTTCTGGAGAAGTTCCCTGTTTTGCTTTACTACAAAGATGGAGAAGATTTCTCAGTCAATCATGTTAGAAAGCTTCTCTTTGCATCAAAAAGTTGGAGTCTTATCAAGTTTGCCCCCAACTAGAGAGGCATTAAGGCAGCATTATCTCCGTTCAGCATATCAGGAAGAACAAGTAATTACTTTGGTCCAGGTATGAATCAGAAGAAGATTACATGATTTAGGGACCTTTAAGCTATTAAGAAGTTAATTTGCAGGAGTATTCCTTATTATTCAAACATTTTTGTAAACATTCAGGCTACTATCTTATTGTAATAGTAAAGTAAACAAAATACTAAAAACCAAAGTCTAGTTTCATTTACCCAGTAATTTCTCAAGAAGTGATTTATTGAAACAGATTTTCTTGATATTAATGGAAAGATAAAATAATGCTCTTTCTTTTATATATCAACTATAAAGGAGATATTGTGGACATTAAAAGAGATATTTAACAATGAAATTTGTGATAATAATGAAATTTTCATAAACTTTTAAATTATGGAGAAACCTTAAGGCTTATAGATAAATATGTGATGATAAATTAGTTTCTTCTTAGCAAGAGCTTTCAAACAAAAAACAAACGGAACTTAAATCAGAGTATTAGGAGCTGAGATACAATCGAATTAAGAACAGTAAAATGGTGTCCATAAATGACCACCATTTTGGTGTCCTCCATGGATTTTAAAGTGACTCCCTAACTGAAAAGTTCTCTTTTTACATCATGTATGACTTCAGAAAGTGGCATATTCCAATCAAAAAAATGCAGCTTTCTGGCTTTATTTGCTATGTACCAGACATAATATAATTATATCCATAAACAATAAATATTGCTAAAAACCACCTAAAAATAAGATTTTGACAGTATATTAAGTACGATTATACATCAATCACGAAAGTAAACTGAGCCAATACTCAACTAGGGAAACGCCGCTTCCCTTTCACTGATGAGTGCCGAACAGAGCTGGAAACAAACGACAGAATAAAGAGAGAGGCCAGATGCCTGGCCGGTCAGTCTGAGAAAGAATTGCTTGCACAAAGAAAGAAGAGCTGCTATCTCAACCATCATTAACATTATCCTTGTTGGAGAGGTTTTTAATTATAATAATTGGTTGTAACATTATTTTACTCTTAATTTCTATATTACCTTTTTAATTTTAGGGAAAAATTGTTTCCCTTGCTTCCATTGAATAAACGCCACTGTATGTGTGTATTTACTCATTTACAACCAGTATGCTAAATATGGTAGTTGTTTTTATCTGATACAAACCCACTGTCCCCTATAAGATATGCCAATACATGCATGTCTAATAAAATATAATTTTTTTCTTTATTTTTTCAAAGTTTCAAGACTTATTTAGAATTTAAATCAAACAAGAAAACCAATATTTAAAACAGCAAGTTTCTCTCGGACTGAGGGGCTTAAAAGCGCTTAATTGACTCTGCCACTTAAGTTTCAATCTCCAAGATGAGAACACATGTCCTAGATTCTCTGCAACTTGATATGTGACTAAAAAATAACTATGTGTAAAATGGTGGCAAGTCACACTTTCACATTTTAAAATAAATCAACCAGTAACAAAGTAATATTGAAATATTACACAAATCATATTTTTTCTCCATTACAAGAATCAAGATGGTGAGACATTAAAAAAAGTTACTGAAAAAACCAGGGGTATGACCAGGCCCATATCTAGGCATACACAAGTGCAGCTAAACAGGGTGGCAAAATAATATTGAAATAAGAAAACTATAGCCAACGTTAATGTAAATAGTAAACACATTCTTAGCATTTAGCGTGATATGTAAAGAAAAAGCTAGCCATTAGCACTCTCGCCACTGGTTATTAAAGAATTACCATATAAGTGCAGCTATCACTTTTGGGTGTTTTAAAAGATCTTTTCTACAGCCTTTTTAGTCATGAGACTTCAATATGGATTTTAGAATAATTGTTGTATGAAAATAATTTTTTGCAAAATATTTTCTTGACTTGTACAAAATATTTTCTTGACTTGTACATATCTCAGTTCTTATCGTTTGTTTAATTTGTTACAAGATTTCAATGAAATTGAAAATTAATGGGAATTTGGTAAAATTTTCCCAACCATTTACCACATCTATGCTAGTCAATGCCGTGAATAGGTGAGAAACAATGTTGGCGTTTGAGGGCGTGTGGGGGCGTAAAGTAAATTACTGCACAAGGCTATAACATATAACAGGTCTGGGCATGACATATATATCTTAATGCGCTGTAATGAAACATTACACAATATCACCAAGAAAAGCGAAGAGTAGTGTTATAATCAAAATATTTTTTGTTGCAGCAAAAATATTTGCGCCAGATTTTGTCAGGATTATTAAAATTAATGGGGGTGTTGAAAGGAAAGTAGGAGAAATGTTACTCAAGTCACAATTTAGGTGGTAATTTATTTTTAATTCCACAATATGTTTGTCAAAACAGACTTTTCGTACATTAATAAATCAAAAATGCCTGGATAACATTCCACCGAAATGTAATAGTAGTGCCGTTATTTTTATACATCTGCAGTTAGACATTCAATTTTGTTTTTAACTATTGTACCACAAATTGCCTAATAAAGCTCAACAATTATTACAAAACACAAATTTGAAAATCCACAAAAATAGAGAGGAAACCAACCAAAATGTTTCATTTGCTAGTCATTTAACATATATTCTTCAACATATAGACCTTTTTAAATTCTCTTGTTCTAAACAACAAAGTTACAATTATTTTAAGAGGTAGTTATAGTATTTTTTAACACTTTTACACTACATTATAGTTATATTGTAACACTTGTCAAGAAAGAGAAATACACTAATATGGCTATTGTGCATCCTTCACTATTTTCAAACCAGATTAAAAATCTGTTCTTGCTCTATTTAACGACCAAACACCATTCACAACATACACAAACAAAACCTTAAAAGTGAAACTATATGAAAGAATTTGATTTACTATAATATTGAGGTGATATTGAGCCAGTTTTAAGACAAAGTGATAAATGCACATTTGCTTGCAAATGAAGTGATCTAAGCCCATCAATGATCAATAGTAACTATTTTGATTTATCAAAAATAGTGAAATGGAATTTTTCAATATTTATAGGTGTGTGCAAGTACTCAATTTTTTTTTTGGTGCTCAAGCAAACTTTTGAATGATTTTGTAAGTTATACAAAATATTTAATATGAATCAATTTGAAGCTGTTATTTCATATTGAATAGTCCTCAATATTTCTTAGCTATCTTGTTAAGCTATTCGAATATAACCATAACATTTTTCACAAAAGATAATGATTTAAAAAATGCACTTCAGTGTTTATGATTTAAGCATGGATCTATATATTCATCTTGAAATCCTTGTATTAAAAATATTGTTTTATATTATTTGAGCTTGAATGAAATTTTGAGTTTATATAAAAACAATTTGAGGTGAAAAATGCCTACTCACACACCCCTTAATATTCACTATATGGCAAATGGAATTAAGAGAATAAGAGAACCAATAGGATGGTAAGCACTTACAATACAATTTTTATTGTAATTTACAGGTATAATTTTGCTAAGTTACTAGATAAAACAAAATATCGGGTAAAGCATTTAACAAATATGGCTGGTCATAAATCACACAAGTGAATGGTGAAATGTGAAAAATAAAGGATTCTGTGATTTACATAAAATATGTTCATGGAATAAAAAATCCTCACTAATATAACATGTGATTTATTTGTGTACTTTGAAATGCAAAATTAATAAACATGACTTCAAAATGTCCTCCCCCCTACGTTCCCACCCAAACCCCAACAGTAAACCCAGGACCATCTCAAGCAAAAGCGGTACTACTATCTTGAAAAGAGGGAGATATTATATATTATTAAAATAATCTCGTGCCTTTTAAGTACATAAATCATTATCATGCAATTTTAGGATGGCAACAATGTGTCACATTTTCTTAAGTCACAATCAATTTTTCCTCTTTTCTTTATAAAGTGATCAATTACCTTCCTGTCATTCCTTAAATATATCACTTGCAATGAACCATTAATGACATAAAAAAAATATATTACAACAATTGATACACTTTTATTTAGTATTCCTTAACTATACTATAATACTATCCCTAAAAACAATGGCTTCACAGTTTCCACATAAAACATAATTTGTAAGTATGTGTTATTGTGTTTAGACAATTTATACACCAGTAATGTCCAGGTTAAGTGTGCTGGTTATCACTTTTACTTTTAAACAAAAACATGTCACAAATTATAACCTTTTGTTTTCCTCAATCCAGTAAACTCATTTTAACACAAATTATAATTTCTGATAAACTAAAAAAAGTTAATATAGATAACCAATACAAAGTAAGACTTTTATTCCAAATAGTGATCAAAATTGAGGGGTACAGTATTTTATTTGTTCATCTGTAATAAAACCAATCTAGTTAGTTGTTGATAAAAAAGACTGAATAAGCTAAACAATTAATGTAATTTTCTATTAAGATGCACATATATTTGTTTGAAAAGATCTAAAACAAAACCAAACTTAAATAGTAATAAAAATATTTATACTCTCATGGTTGCCAACAACAAATAAAACAATTAACATCTCATAATTGTTTATAGGTCACATTTAATTTTGTAACCAGTTCATCTATCATGTACAGTCTGTTTGGAAAATAGCTTGCCCATGAAGTGGAATTAAGCTTAGAGTGATATTAAAATCAAATAATTTACAAATCTTTTATCAAAGATTTGTATTATCAAACATGATCTAAGGTTGGTTCAAAGAAAATGGTAACTGAAAGATTAGCTTGGACATGTGAGGGAGTTTAAAACATAGTTAATTATGCATTAAGAACAATAATAAGTGTGTATTTTTATTATAATTAATGGAGCAACTCTATATACCAAATATTTAGAGGTTAAAAGTCCATTTAAAACATTTATGATTCCGAATCTTAAATTTGAAATTATTTTTAGCAGGGGATTGTTAATTACTAATGCATTTTGTCTACCAACCCACAGTTGTTTCACAGGTTTTATTTTCGTTTTAACCAACGAGATTATTATAATCACTCTCACAGTAACTGCACATAAAATTAAACCATTGGAAAACATTTGTTGTAATTACACATATTGTAGAAACTTTGAAAGAAATATGATATAGTGTGGTGACATCTTTTGTCAGACTGCGTCAAATCTTTGACCAAAGAAATATTAGTGTAATATCGCCCTTACTAGATATAACCTTTTCTGGAAAGCCAGAACTCAAAACATGTCACCCTGATAAGCTTCATGGGTGGCAGCTAGTACTTGGATTAGTGGCTAGGTGTTCTTGTTCATGATAGATTGTGAATGTTAGCTTTACTGAAATCAAGTTATAAAATGTTAATTGTTTATTCTTTTAAAAGTCGTCCCTATAGTAATGAACTGCAAGTATCCCTTTCTCCCCTCTCTAAACCAACCTAGAATGACAGAAAGCTGTGTGTTATCTTTATACACTATGTTTGTAACATACACATTAAATTATAATAGCTTATAAGTTTAATGAGATAACCCATTGGCAGTTCCGTAAGTCATGGTAATTCTCATACAAATAATACTACACTACTTCATAACAACCAAAACTAGTTTTATTTTAAGTAGCAACAGCCTCTTAAAATATGTGAGGACAGGAAATATATTCAATTATTTGTTTTGTGCATTATACAATTTTTTTAAAAACCTATTTGTAAGTTTTATAGCTGCAATAGTCTGTATATTTCCTGTATTTTTCTTAACATTTTCCAGTCATTATATTGAATACTCTGACCCAATATTTCTAAACATGGCATGGAAAAATAAAAATACACATTGTAACCAGCAAAAATGTTCAAAGAATACTTTAATATTGAAAATGAACTATAATTAACATATAAAAATAAGAGAAGTAATTGGATTTTAATTTTAACCAAACATAGCTTTTTATTTAAAAATATGAGTTAAGATGTAAAGTAGAGGCCTATTAAAGGATGCCAATATAACTTTTCTGGGATCCAAATGTCGGATATGAAAGTTTATAGCCTTCGATAAGTGATGACTTTCACTTGCTGTGGAACTCAACGAGACAGAGTCGGCAACTCCATGAGCCCTCGGGGGGTGTTGGCAAGGGAGGGGACAGACAGTACATGTGGTAGCCCCGGTCACAGTCGTCACAAAACAGCAGCTGATCCTGAAACATGATATAAGAACAAATTATAAATAAAGATTTTATAAATAATTTACTAATTTAAATATGACAAAGGATATGGAAGAGTGGACGATTCTACCACGTGGTTAAGAATATAATATGGCAAAATACAGGGAAAAGAGGCCAAAGATTTGTTATATAGGACATATTATCATCCAATATATACAAATGGCTCTGAAACCGGGACAAAGAGAGATTCGAGTAGATTGCAGGCAGCAGAGATCAGATTACTGAGAGGCATTGAGAATGTAACAAAAGAAACAGGATAAGGAATGAAATAACTAGTGATAGTTTAAAAGTTATATTATTAGAAGATAGATTAAAGAAAAAAAGGTTGCTGTGGTTAGGTCATGTGATGAGAATGGAGGACAGAATGCCTAAAAAAGCTTTACAGAATAAAGAGAAGATAGAAGACCTATTGAAAGAGCATGGACCAAGCACAGAAGAACATGGAAGTTAAAGGAGCGGACTGGAGATGCGTGGTTGAGGGAGAAGTTTGGAAAGATTGATAGGAATGGAAGAGGATGTGCCAGACGAGTCGCAGAAATGGGAACATCGAATGACGATGATGCCTAATTAAAAAAAATTAAAAAAATGAAGGCCATAAAAATATGTAAGATAAATCTCACCTCANATAAAAATATGTAAGATAAATCTCACCTCAGAATACTATTTAAAAAAAAAAATTGCATGTAAGTTATTTAAGTCATATTTAAGATAGAATGCGAGTCACTTACATCGTTGTCTGATGTTCCACAGATCGAGCAACACTTGCATTCGATGCACTGCCAACGGTACTTGCGCACCGAGATAATCATGTTAGCTGTAAACTGCAGGCAAGAGGGGTGACCTAAAAACATACAAATGATCCCCAATACACTGCGATTTGTTCTAAGCCAACCTTAGCCTTTGTATTTGTTGCTTGGCAATTGATTCAGGAAAAAAAAAAGCTTGATGTTAAAGGGAATTTTCAATTATTATGGCATTAATTTTACATTTACTAACTGCCGATTCTATTACCTATTTTTATAAAACCTGAGGATGAGAACATATCTAGTTGAAACACATCATCACAAATATGTTCTTATGACAGACAACTCTTGGAATTTTCTTCAGTGAACTATTAACAATAATTGCATAGCTGCCAACGCTTGAAGTAAAACATTAGTATATGTATTCCCTGTTAATAGTAAAGAATTAATAAAAATTGCCAAATTCACCCTAGAGGAGTCTTATTTTTGTTTACCTTTATTAGCTTGGGCACAAAAAATATGTCAGTTTATAAAATTATATTTTTCCCCTTGATACAGAAATTATAAAATGTTTGATATAAAAAAAAAAGAGTTTAATTTTCATGAATAATACAAATAATGAATGATGAAGCCCTTATGGGGTGCCATAGCAATAACAAAACTATTAATATTCATATGTGGTTTTGTAAAAAAAACTGTAAAATAATTCAAGATACTTTGAAATCATAATAGTAGTTATACTTTTGTGCATATTACAGAAAATTCAAAGTTATCAGATATGTGATGGAGGTACATGGACCAAGGTGTCAACCTTGTCTAGTTTGACAGTAACAAGGAAACCGGGGTTCAAATCTTTGCCAGGATTATTGGAGGTATTTTTTGTTTGTTTCCCCCTCTATCTTTGCACAAATGCAAGTGTATTTTGCTCAGAATTATACCTTCTCCATGCCCACCTCATTAGTGTTGATACTTAAAAAACAATGATGGGAAGCAAGACACAATGCCCAGAAAAATAAAATTAGATGCTTCTGCTTTTTATAGTGTTATAGTATTAAAACTTACACAAAGTATTTAAAAAAATTTGTATTATAAAAACAAATCATTGTCAGACACCTTAGTTGAGTCAATAGCGTGCCTGTATACTAAGTTAAGGGTCCCGAGCTGAAGCGGATTTACATTATAGGCCCACTAGGTACGGGCCTAGGGGCGACGGCTTTAGGGGGTGGCGCATTTTGGATAGAATTATTTTTATTCTAATATTTAGGTTTTAATAATTACGTTTACAAATTAGTGACTAACATTATTGATATTGTTCAAGTTAAAGTCAGAACGACAATATTTCTTTTTAAATAACTGTACTTTGCAATTACTTTGTAACTGACGTCAGTCTTCCTGCCAGATTTTCTTTTGTTGAAATCTTTTCTCGAATACTAACTTCTACCCCCTGCCTTTCCACCTCCAAGACCTCCTAAAACCCCTGAAAAAATGGAGGAGGGGGGGGGGGGA
>CABFVX010002913.1:0-87193 GCA_902151425.1 Timema shepardi | reverse complement strand
GGGGGGGGTGATGAGAGGGGAAATCTTACACCTTAGCTCAGTCGGTATTGTGTGGCTCTACTGAGCTAAGGGTCCCGGGTTTGTTTCTCGGCATGGCCAAAAAATTTATCATTTGTGGAATATGGGCTTATGCTTTCACATTGATAAACTAACAGCCGGGGACTGAATGTTGTGCCTGTCTTAGTCTTAAGTTAGATTTTAATGCATATGAAGCTACAACAGGCCTAGCAAGTCGGTAGTGGAAAATATATATTACTTTAAAAAACGGACCTAGGCCACATGCTGAAAAAAGTAATGGATGTAAAATAATAGGGTGGAAAACACCATTCGTTAAAGATCAGTAGAAATTAAAAAAAAAGGTAGGTACTAGCTTAGGTGTTTTAACAATGAAATCATAGCAATATGTTTTGTACCTAAAACTGCGATTTTCCATAAATAATTGAATTATAATTCCTATAATTAAAGAAGAATTATTGGAATTCCTGAAAACTAATAAAGATCAAAATAATTTTAATATTCAAAATTATAATATATTTTTTGAGATTTAATATGTTGCATAAGGTCATTCGACAATACAAATTTGATTGCACAATTTTAACAATTGTATAATAATCTATAGTGATTTAATGATTTCAAATCATTACAGTTCCCCGAGTTATAAGCTGTCAAACTTGCTATTTTATCTTTTTCCTGTACTATTGTTTAGGTAAAATAATGCATAGCAATGAAATTTAATATAACAAGACATTCATACGAGGTGTACAGAATGAAATATTTATAAACGTTTATTAATTTTTATACTGTCTACACCTAATATGAATGTTTACAGTAGCCCCATGGCTTCTTTGGTGCTGACTGACAGTTCACAGCTTTAAAAAGTTACCAGACCAAATTACGTATCCCTACGCTGAACCAGATGATCTTCAAAAACATGTGCTTAGCAGCTGTCACTTCTGACATTCAAAATTTATGTATATACCGAAATTTTGACTGTCAGAAGTCAGCTGAGAGCTGTCAGTCAGCACCAAAGAAGCCATGAGGCTACTATAGATAAGACTAAATTTCAGCCACAAATTACTTTACCTTAACAATGGTGCGCAGAAAGCATAATATAGCAAAGTGTGATCCCTTATAACTCGTGAACTGAAATAATTAAATCAATAATTATAGTTTATAATTATGCATTTGTTAAAATTTTGATGTATATCCTAATGTTAGGACAAACTAAGCACATTCCAGACTAGTGGTTTATTGAATTGAATGTAGACGATGTACCATAAAATGTGAAATAAATGTGGAATCACTCTACACATGTATTTATTGAAACAATTTAGGTACTATTTCTATTTCATATAGAAAACCAAGAATGTGAATATGTAAGAATTATCCACTTTGGTGCTTGAATGGGCTATTGATGATAAAAAAAAAAGTTTTCTACTCTTCTTCCATACAAATACAGCCACATTTCCACATCCTACTTTCTCATCCCTGGCCCAATGGTGAAAATATGCGGAAATTAAAATACGAAGGAAAAAAAAAGTACAATCAATTAAGAAAACTAATCTCATAAGCTTATTGTTTTTTCTGAGATCCATATTCAATTCATCTTTAATTACAATTTTTCAAACATTTTTTAAGAAGCTAGGTTATTGGCATAGTTGAATTTCTGAATATAACAAAACCTAAACTACTGATAGTCTTGTTAATAAATGTTATCAGAATTCAAACTAATTTCAAAAGCTTAAAGGACAGTATCTAAGGGCTCGTCTCAGCGAATGAGCTTCAATTTCACATTTTAATTTTATTAAAAATGAATCTGAAATATATCATCAGTCTTTAAAATAAGATATTACCCACACAAAATCTTTCCTCAGTATTTCCTTTATTTGAATTTTATAGCCTTTTACTCCTAGGTAAAATTATTCCAAGCCAGCCATTTTTATTTATTTTTATTTAAATAACATAGATATTAAAAAATTAGTGTAGGTGCTGAAACAGCTCCTTCAACTTGATTACTTCAGAGTTCTCGGCTAAGGCAAGATTCAAATTAATTACCTGGAGAAGTTGAGAGTTGGTCCCTGCCCCCCCTTTCCCTCCTCATAAAGAAATTTAAACTTAGTATCTACAAGGAAAGGAATAATGGTATGCCATGTGCCGAAGAACAGTGAATTTCCAGGCTGTTTTAAAGAAGAAAAAAGATAGAGCTGGAAGAAAAATTAATTTTTCTCTGACTGTCAAAAAAAAAAAAGACTTAAAGAATCCACAAAAGGGTGGAAAAAACTTCCAATGTTGTCAACTTATAAACCAGTTGAAGAACAGCACAAGTGCCACTTCACGGGTCTTCGGCACAAATAACTTTTAATAGAAAAAAATGAGCACACACTTTTTTTCTCTTCAAATGATGATTATGTTTTTTTATTCAATAATTAAAAACGAAGACATGGAAGGACAGTTGTACTGTTCGGAAAAAGAGAAAGTTAAAAAAAACACTTTATACTGTACCATCCAATTAAATTGTTTGTGATCGTATTGAACATATTTACAAAACCATCCTTATCAATACACACAATAAAATCAAGAGTACATACACACACACATACACGTTTTATTCTGAATGACGTACCTTAATTCAAAATGTTATACAGGAATATGGGGTTATGAATGGGCAACTTGCCAAACTCTGCTAAGTCTAAGGGATTTATAATACCGGCAAGGCTTTGAAACAGAGTAACGACTTCCCCATTCGCTATGGTTTGCTAGCCAAATGTTAAAATACTGTTTTGATGACACAGCAAAATGAGAGTAAGAGTTTTTAAACCTAATAAAAATATAAATAAACCCAAAAAACAAAGGCAAGATGATTAAAGCCATAATTTCTCTCCACCAGTAGCAAGGTAATTATTTTCTTAGGGAAATAAAGGGTGGGGGTTAAGAGATAAAATCATTCTTCACATGCTTTAAATCTTACTTCTTGAATTGCTTAAACAGGTTTTTTTTTGCAACTAGTCCTTTGATGTGAGGTTTAACTTGATATTAGGGAAACAGGAGAATTTCCTGAAGCAATTGATGAAATAGCAAATTCCCAAAGTAAACAGTTACCAAACAAGGATTTAAATATTAGCTAAATTTTGATAATTTTAAAACATTGAACATTACACCCATATGGTTAAGGGTAAAACTATTGCTAAGTGTTCTTGAATGTTTACTATGTTGACATAATTTAAGTGGGACTGTTAATCTAATGTAGCAGTTAGTTAATTAAATAGAGGAATGGGTGAATGAGGTTTTCATAATATGTATTTCCTTTTAGGGGTATCAATTCCCTGAATGCAAGGGTATTTAAAAAAATGCATAACTTTAGGTAAATGTACTCTTTCTTCAGAAATAGTATATTTTTTGTATTGTTTGAACATTCTTAATATAACTAAAATATGGTGATCAATAAAATTGTCCAAACATAATTGTTGATCTTGAAACCTGGTAGTTCCATGCCACTCTGAATAAAGGCACGTAATTCAGAATCATCCCGTATATAGTATTAATCCTCCAAAGTTATTGATTAACCAGGTTGTTTACATACATTTGACAGTCAGAGAAACATTGTGACATGATTAAAAAGATAATTGCAAAATGTTTTACCTTTTAAAAACAAGAGTTATTGTATATATCTGATATATATTTACAAATTTGACTTGTGTATAGCATTTATACATTCAAAGAGATTATTCACATCTAAAATAACAGTTTTGCGTGGAAATACTGTTTTGTTTGTCTCTGATCCATTTTCAGAGCAGGTATGCTAGATTATGTTGCACTTGAATTAAAACTACTATGTATATAAACAGCCAATTTCTTGATTGGAAGGTTCCTTATAAGAAATGTTTGTAAGAATACAGTACAAAACACGTTAAGGGTTTTTCATTAATCAAGAACACACTCAGGAGTTTGTAATTTGTCCAGATGTTTGCAGTCGATACAGATCATAAAATATATAAATTTTTAAACTAAGCCTTTCATTCAATTTGCTACTTTTTTAAATAGTAAATCTATATATTATTTCATTCCTTCATTTACAATAATCCACTGCAACTTTAACACAAATCCACTTATTTACAATTAAAAAAATAATAATAATGATAAATAATCATAATAGGAAAACAGTTTAAATAATATCATACAAATGTCAAATACACAACTAATTAAAATACATGTTTACAAACTAAAAGTTTTATATATTGTTACTTAAAGCTTTACATTGATTGAACAAAATTATCCATAGCGAATCTCCATCACTCACAGTGATTGGTCTACAGGGTAATAAATACAATCGAGCTGAAAGCCCAACATTGTTAAACCACCAAAATGTGCAAAAATTCCCCCCCCCCCTTGTTTTATTTGTTGACTGGTATTCAATATTATTTGGGCTAGAAAGCTATATTCATGTTCATGTTATGTGGCTTTAACTAGCTAAAACGGACTGATTCCACAAACTAATGTTTGTATTTGAGGAATAGACTATTGATCATGTTAAGTTTAGTGTTTTCATACACAAGAGTGTTATAAGAGACTATCCATTCACAATAATTGACATCTTTTGACAACTACAAAAGCTTTTTGTTTTGTTATATTAGTCTGTCACTTTGAAAAGTAATGCAAAGTGACTTCCCTTGTCAGAGAGACAAAACAAATCTATGGGGGCAAATGAATGCAACTTCTCAACTGTTAGGAAAAAATCAGCATTACAGTGAATCAACCAAATCCACAGAGAGGGAAAGCTATTATTTTTTTTAATTTTAGGTCTCTAGAAGAAATAGGGTTCTTATGTTTTACTTCACACTTATAGTGAGCTACAAATTATTCATACCTGGCTTTTGTACTTCATTAAGACCTAATATTTCAATTTCATTCCACCTTAGATTCAAACTCAACTATTAGGATTTAATTTTTATGTTTAGCTTTAGGCTGGGTGAATGTTAAAACAGATTTTATATTTGAGAATACAACTTAAATAACTCGCCATTATTTTCTTAAAACAAAATTCCTTTTTTTTACAAAATTATTTCACACATTTCTAGACACTTTAGATTGAAGAATTATTTGTAATAAAATTATCTGGTTTGAAGTCATCTCACTTGTGTTTAAAATAGTATGAATCTTTATAAAGCTTTCAGTAAAATTTTCCGAGTGTTCCTGATTTTTCCAGATACAAAAATTGCCGCCCTTTTTTCTATAATGATTTTAAATTGGTACTTTTAGTCTCACACTCAGAAAGTGGTATTATGCAGTGCTCGTGTTCACCAACACTCAAAAGGTAGAAACAATATTGAGCTTGCAGAAAAAACAAACAAAAAACCTACTAAAGTAAAGATGAATGTGTGATAAAAAAATATATAGTTATCTGGAAAAAAGAAAATGTAAAATTCAGTAAACAACTAACATCATCAGGGTGTCCGGCTAAACTTTATCCATCTTTTCCAGCCGCTATAGATATATATTAGGCATATTACAAACAAAATTTATTTAGATCACAGCTTAATGAAATAATATTTTTAGACACACATTCTGAAATTGTGTTACCCTATAAAGAAGGGGTTAAAGGACATCACTCTAAAGCGATGAGCTATTGGTTGTGATCAAAGATTTATTTGAAATCCTATTGAGCCATTAAAAGATTGCCTTATACCAGTATAGTTTAAAATTGTTCTGAGAGACACTATTTTTTAGTTTCTTCTTATTAAAACTTTTTAACCACTGGAATCCTATAAGCCCCTAAAAAAATTTCGGATCCCCAAAAATATTTTGTCTGAATGGGTTCTATCAATGCTATCATTGAAATTAACCTTTGGCAAAGATACGCGAAAAACGGGTGGAAAGACAACACAAGAATCACATGTTGACTTTAAGAATTGAGATTATTATTCTCAACTGAGACAAATGTGTTAAAAGAGATTCACCGTGAGTATTAATTGTTGGAAGAAAAATGTTAATTCGACCATTGTAAATAAAAGTTGCTAATTTTTTTTAGTGAGTAGTAAAAATTCCAGAAATTTTATCAAATTTCAAACTATTCCATGGCTTTTCCCACACATTTCTGGGTTTCCCAGGTTGCTGGACACCCTGAACTTATAGGTATTTAAAGCAGAACAATAATATTTCAGTGTTACAGTTCTTTAAAATTTACAAACACCAACTCACGATGACACAACAATAAACAATCGAATGAATTAAATTATGATGAAGGATAGGAGGTATAAACTAGTACTCAGCAGATTTTATAAATATCTTTTCTCGTCCTATAGTCAAGGCTAGTCACATGAGCAAATCTTGCAAGAGCACATCAATGGCTTTGTCAAATTCAATTAGCAATCCTATAACCTATGTTGAAGAAAAGGTGGTAGAGTGAGCTGCAGAGGGTGGTAAAACCATATTAAAATTCGGTGCCTAATATAATTTATTAATTCAATATTCTAATGAGTGTATTCTAACTTTACAAAAATATCTCTAATGCAGTTTTGGATTCAAAACAAAAAGGCCAACGCACATTAATCTTAAGGAAGAATTGCTTTCTAATATATGGTTATTAGATCTTAGTAGCTCTACAAGTGACCAATAAAGGACCTTAATAGGAATGTTGGCAGGTCAAAATCCTAACAGGTCCTAATCCAATAATTAATAACATGTTTTTCACTGAGTAATGTACCTGGCCGCCAGAGGTCTTAAAAGAAAAATAAAGATCCTAAATTAAAGGTGGCAATACCGCTAATAAACTAATTATTTATATTTCCTTTCTTGACCATATGTTAACGACAAGCTGGCCAATGTCTCTTCATGTTTATACCTCCCATCTTTTTTGCTAGTTCAAACTGCAGATTTCATTTCCACAATTCAGTATTGTTTCTGTTCTATAACATTTTAACACCTAGTTTGGAATAACCATACTATCGATTCCCATTATATCTATAAAACCCAACATTTTCTTAGAAAAGTGAAAAAAAACAAAAACACAATCTGGTAAAATTAACGTGATCCACCTAACAAATAAACAGATTTGATGCTAAAAACTGGGTCAATTTTTTTCTCCCCAGACAAAATTGGATAGTTTCTTTTTTACTATGTCCTTAGTCTAGAATTAGGAATGAAAATATTCCAAAATTTAAACACTCAAAAGAATCATACAAATTATTAGTGAAAAATTATATAAAAAGACAGCATACAGGAAAATATGTGGTAAATCAGTGGTTCCTAACCTTTTTCAGCTTACACCCACCTTCCCCCTTGGTAGATAATCAAATTCCTCATACCCGCACATCTAATTTTGGAGATGGTTATGAAAATAATCTTTTAAAAAAGTTTTGTTTTATAGTCATTTCTTTATTTTATACAAAACAAAAATCAAATGGGGGAGGGTGTCCAGCCAAACTATTTATTACAATTTAATGAACTTCTTAGATTTTCTAGAGCCAATTTTCAACTTTCCCAGCAAAAAAATGAAATAAAACATTACAAACATTATTTTATTAAGATCAAGACTTGCTGTAATTATCATTTTAGACACACACAAACATTTTTAAATGGTGCCAATATGCAGGTATAGTCAATAGCATGTCTGTCTACTGAGCTAAGGGTCCCAGGTTCGATTCCCGGCATGGCCAAAAATTTATCATTGGTGAAATCAAATTGATAAACTAACAGCCAGGGACAGGATGTTGTGCCTGTATTAGTTTTAAGTTAGATTATAATGCATATGCACCTATGACAGGCCAAGCAAGCCGGAAGAGGAAAATATATGATTTGAATAAAAAACTAGCCCAGGTCAACCTGGGAACTGTAATGGATGTAAGGTAAACTCTATGCAGTGGTTAAAGGATCACTCTAAATCAATGGGCTATTAAGTAGTGTGGTCTAAGTTAGATTTCAGTGAGATCATATTGAGCCATTAGAAAATTACCTTAGAGCAGTACAGTTCAAAATTATTACAAGACTCATGTCTTTTTTAGTTTCTTCTTCCTATAACATAAACAAACCCTCCTCACACATGTGCTTAACCATGGCTCATCTTTGGCTAAAGACGTGTGGTTTAGAGGTGGAAAGGCATCACATGTTGACTTAGAGAATTTTAGTCTGCTCAATAGTGACAACTTTGTTAAAAGAGATTCATGGGGGGTATTAACGAGAAGAGTGCTGGTAACATAGTGGTACATATAAAATAACTGAAAATTTTGATGGTTGGCACAGTTTTGTTTTCAGTAGTTCTTGAGTATTGGGTTTGATACTTAATAAAGCACACTTTCCACTTCAAGTCAACAAGTGGTTTAGTTTTTATGAGGGTGAGAGGTGAAAACTCATCGGTGTTACATGCCACAGCGATGGTAACCAAGGGGGAGGTTACAAAGGAGAATTGTAGGGTGAGTATGACACTTGTAGGCTTTAAAATAAACACATGCACGCACATGAATGTCTTACTTTGGCTAGTTCCCTATTACATCAATTTACAACTGGTAGGCGTGTTGCTAATACTACAAGAAATAATTAACTTAATTTGGAAAATTGAATGAAATATAATATTAAATTAGTATACGATTTTTAACATTATTTTCTAATTGTTCCACAACCTCCAGGTTGGGAACCACTGGCTTAAGTATTTTTTTACTTTTGTATAAATCTTTTTTAAAATATGTTTTTCTATTAGTTTCAAAATAAGGAATATTTTACAAAATATTTACTAAGCATAATGGTTTTTATTAACACCTTTCATAAAACTCACCAAAGAATTTACATGTTTTAATCCAGGTAACAGGCTTGTAACTGGGTTATTTTATACCAGGATTATGGGTGTAATTATTTCCATGTGAAACTCTTGTCAGTATTTAGCTAATTATATACACTACTTTATGATTACATATAATGATTCATAATTTACAAATTGTCCTATTCAATGATTGATACAGAAATCTCATTCATAACATTAATCTTAAAGAAATGTATATGTTTCATAACACCTACATTTGGTCATTTGTATAAAAGTTAAAATAAAATATTTATTTTGTGATGTTTTTGCAATTACTAACAAGTTTGCAAAAAAAAAAAAAATCCTTAGTTACTAACAAAACTAATTTATGAATGAGCGTACAAAAACATTTAACGACAGTACCTTTACATATTATAATAGTAACAGAGTTAAGCTCCATTACACTTTTGTACATTTTAGAACTGTGTAAGTATTGCAAGGGAAGTGTCCACTTTATGAAACTTCACTCTGATTGCTGTTTCTACCTCCGAAATCAACACTCAGAGCAAATTTGGGATATTAAAAAAATAAAAAATTTCAGTCCACCTAGGATTTAACCTCTCAATCATATTTGAGATTATAATACAAACCAACTTTACTTTCCAGAATAATGACAATTTGTAATGAATTGATTTGTGTACATTTATTTTGTCTAATTAAATATAAAGTAGAAATTAAGTAAATAAGAAACGATATCACATAGCTGCCAAAACTTGAGGGAACAAATTAGTAAATATAATGAGATGTGAAAAGCAGGAACTCTGAATTGTATCAATTCTTGATTTCTAATACATGTTGGCTGCTGTAGAAAATTGAGAATGTTACAACTGGGAAATGTATCAATTCCTAATTTTTTGTGTATGTTGTTTGCTTGCTATGTAAAAGTCAGAATTGCTACAATTTAGGATTTTGTTTGAAGCAAATAAATCAGTGTTTATCAAACTTAAAAACTAGCCTCTCAAAAGTGTATGAATTCCAAATTTGGATTACATGTTGCTATAGAAAAAAATGGAGAAATACCAAAGCTTGTCATAATATTAGTCCAGCAATTGTCTGTCAGAGGTTAGGTTAGATAAGGTAGAGTTCAGCATTTGTAGGTAGAAATCTTTGATTGTTTTACTAATTCAGCATGTCTTTGTCAAAAGTAGTGTTAGATAAGAAAAAGTAATAGCCTAACAGCTATTTGTTGCAAGAAATCTAGTGGTACATTTCATGATTTGGCAAGTGTATTTCTGGTTTGTACTGTTCAAGATATTTGATTAAAGCTGGTTGTTTTTGAAGGGCTATAATTAGTACAATTCAGAGTTTATACTTTTCAAGATTCATAAATGCTGAATTATTTATTTTAAATAAGAACCTAAAGTGTACTAAAACCAATTTAATTTTTTAGCAATTATTATATAGTAAAACTTTAAGTTGGTACCTACTTTACAGTATTTCTAAACACTATATTATTAGTTTCAAACGAAACCCTGAATTGTATCAATTATGACTTTCTAAAGCAGCCAAAATGTAATAAAATTCAGGAATAACTACATTTTTGAATTTTGTGACAACTTTTTCTATTAATTTAAAAAGTTTATTGTCCGACACTTTAGCTCAGTAGGTAACTTGTCTGTTTATTGAACGTAAGGTCCCGATTTTGATTCAAGGCATGGACAATTTAAAAAAAAATCAATGATGAAATGTGGATTTCCTCTTTCAAAGTGATGAATGAACAGCGGGGGAAGTGTGACCTGGTGGTCTAGGGGTTTGGTGTCAGACTTCTGTTCTGGGGATTCAAAGTTCAATCCTCGGTCTCAACACAGATATATCTGATTGCCAAACCATTCTTTCACTTCTGACAAGACGTGTATTAATCACAACTTGTGATTGTGTGGAGTGCCAGGCCTCCGCCGTGGTTCGGATCCCACATTAAACTGTAGGTCCTCCATTTCAACTCACAATCACCTGGACATTACACATTAGTGTAAGTGTGTATAGCCCGAACGGGTAGTGAAACGCTGTGCTAATAATAATAATAACAACAGCGGGGGGCTGGATGGCGGGTCTGTACAAAACTTATGTTAGTTTATAGGTTGTATGCTAATTTAATGAGTCAATTCAGAAATACATCAAATGGATAAAAATAAAAATAGATTTCTCATTTGCCCATGCATATGCTCATGGCAGATGTTCAACATCTCATATTATGTGTGAAGAAAATTAAACACTTATATTTCTACTGGAGCAATATTTAATTTATTTTGGAAAAAACATGGTTTTATATAAAAAATGCAAAAAACACTGCCACATTCTCGTGTTCCCTAAACTCCCACCTTAAAGGCCAATCTTGGCAAGTTACTCCAGTCCCCCTTCTATCATAAAGCAAAAAGAGAGTGGAAGCAATATCTTTCTTCCCACTCTTTCAAGTGCTCACACCTTGTTGAGCTTAAAAAATAAGCTTCAGAGAGCACAAGTACGGTGAGCTGTGTGATATCTTAGATTGGGCAGTTTTTAATTTCTTGTTAGAAAGTAGTACATAAAATATCACAACGAAAATAAATTACTTTCAATTCTAAGAAGTTTAGTAATTTTTTAACAGTGTAACATTGCCTTCCCTTTCTTAAATTGTTGCTTTGTCCGGTATAAAAAATCTCTCCTGCCATCTTTTTTACAACATAACCCTATTAGAGTGTATAACTCTGGTAGGAAAAAGATCTTCCAGAAGGTTATTTGTAAAAAAATCGAACTAAAGTAGAACATCTCGTGCTGCCAACATTGGTTTTACCCTTCCCTAATAGTACACAGGACAAGGGTCAGATAACTGAGTCATTTAGACAGTCAAAATTGAAATAATATTTTTAGACTTTTCCTGAAATTTTCAAAATTACAGAAAATTTGTTTCACTTTTTAGGTCGGGAACAGAAATTCTTTTTTACGCACAGGAATCCAGAAGTACACACCTCAATATCATACATATTATGAAGGATTCAAAATAGTTGGCAGCTATGGTGTCAGGCTTTTGTGAACTGAACACTCCCCTTTGAACCACTAGTTCATTAAATATTGTGAAGTACATACAACAATTCACAATAATGTTCACTAAGACATGGTGTATTTCCTTGTTTTGTTTACAATGTCACATAGTAAGAGTTAGATATTGATTATGAACGTTCATAAAAAAAAACTAACATAGTAAACACTTACTAGTTTTGTTTGTATTGTTGACATTTTTCAAACCTAATATTTGATCAGCCGGACCCAACATTTGTTGACAAAGCAAATTTATGTAGTTATCAATTAATTTTTCCTTCTAACAAAGCAATTAAACATAACAATATAGGAACTAAATTGGCAACATAAATATATTATGAACACTGTAATCTACAGCAACACAAATATATATCTAAAAAAAATATATCAGGGATGAAAAGTTATGGTAGGTGAGTTTTAGTGGCAAATCAACCACGCATCAGTGGTTAATGTTTTTCAACAAAGTTGAAAACATCATTTGTAATAAAAACCACCGAAACAATCACTTACTTACATTATTAATTTTGTTTTTATTTATTATGAAAATTAATTTGTTAAGAAAATAATGAGACAATGTTCTTAAGTATGGGAGTTATTTATGTGTTAGCTAAACTTTTTTAAAAAGTCGTTAATTAAACATTAAATTTGATTTCTAATGGGTTTTTATTATAGGAGTAATTTTGCAGCATCATTATTTAACAAACAATATCAACTTCTGTGAAATTGATTAGAAATGCTTTGACTTTATCAAATAAAGATAATACTTTCTAAACTGGAGTTTTAACATAAATTGTGTTATAAACAACAGTGATAAAAAGAGTGTCAGTTCCACTTTGGTCATAAACACAGAGAGCAATTTAAAACTCACCTACTGAGACTGATAACCAGTGGTCTAACCCCAATCAAAGGGAATTTTGGCTAGAAACAGAGATGATGCCACCCTTTAAATATCACTACAAAAAAGCTCATGTGGTAGAGTCACTTAGTAACATTATCAGTAATGTATATTTACAATAATTATTTGGATATGATCTTGTTGATATATCTGTTCCCCACGTAGAAAGGGTTTGTTCCAAGAAAAAATATGTTTGACTACACACAAATAAAATGTGGTAATATAACGTAATCATCTAGTTTCAAACAGACAATGGCCCAATGATTTCTTTACCACATTTCTAAAGCATGTAACAAAAAATAGGTCTGTATGGGTAAAAAGAAGTTTAGCCTTTTTTTGGGGGGGGAGGGGGGGGACCAAATAACCCAAACCCTATTCCTTATAATGTATTAAAGCTGAAAATTTGGGATGTTTATTTTCTTCTCCCCCATAAATAATAACAAAGATGGGGGGGAGGGTTATTGATGATTTTACACAATGGGAAAACTAAATATTGATCTGACTGTGATTCAACCCTCAGTCTCCTATTAGCATCTAAAACTCAATACTCTTGAGGTGAACCTGATTATTTGTTAGGTTGATTGTACTTAAAAAACTGAAATTTTCTTTAAAACACAGTCACCACTTATATGAATTATAGGGACAAAACACGTAATGATTATCAGTCCATATTCAACACAAATTATTCCTTGTTTATCTTACCACTAACAATTTTCAAAATCCTATTATTAGTAAGAAGTTGGTGCAGCAACACATATACTGCCATTATAACATTGTTCTAACATGAAAATTAGCCTTTTTTAAATAAGATTATTAATGACTTAATATAAGGGATAACCTAAAAAGACCTGCACCAATATATTAGTGTGATGGTAGAGAAATTTGGACATAAGTGATAAATCAAATGTGAAAAACCGCACCCAGTCCAAAACTGCCAATAAATTCAAAACAATGTTCTTGTAGTTGGCAGCCGAGTCTATTTTCAGACCCCCTTAATCTGTGTGACCATTTGGGAGTCATTATAGTCAAAGAAAAACTAACCAGATTTGAGGATGTTTATCTAAAATTGAAGAGCTTTGGGCAATAATGTGCTATGCTACAACAACGATAACAGCTACAGGTCATCTAAGTGTTTATCTTGCAGTAAACTATTTAACGCTGATGAAGGGGAGATCGAGGTCAGAATCTAGGTTGGGTGCACCGAGGGTGGTTTTTCTTAAATAATTTTACACCCTCCCTCCATACAAATGTGGGTACACTTCCCATAAATCCAACCTTCTTCATCATTAATGCATTAGTGTAATTAGTTCATAGGTGTATAACCTGAACGAAAAGAAAAGCTCAGCGCTGAAGAAAAAAAATGTTACAGGTTTATATTTGTTTTCCTATACTTTAGGAATGTGTACACCTTTAAAACTTAAACTTGCCTTTGAAAAAATACCAGCTTCAACTTCGCTTTGAAAATAAAATTCTGGATTCGACAATTACGAAGCTTCGTCAGTCGCAAGTCAATTTATGATCATTTATTGCCATTCTCGGCTAATATATACATTACAAACCGATATTAATATGGAAAAAATTTCATGTAACAGCATTGTAAGCTGTGATAGTAGCTTGATTTATAAGAGTAAAACAAAATATTTCAAACAAGTGTGCAATAAAACATTCTCCAGGTGATTTTAGTGTATAATGTTAAATGAATATCTAAAATATATCTTTTTCATGCACACAACAACCAACAAATAGTTTTTGAGCTTCAATTCAGTTTTGAGAATATTACATATATTTGATTCGAATTTGCTTTGAATTGAAAAAATTGACTTTGCTTCACTATTCTTACATAGAAATGCAAACATAATTGTGTTGATTTCTACAAGTTCAAAGTTTGTATCAAATTACAACAAAAGAAGAATTATTTAGACTTCTGAACAATTGAATTAATAAAACCTTGAATATTGATATTTGAGAATTACAATTTTGTGGCATAGCATATTTATTTAATAACCTCATGCCCTTATATTATTCTTTTGAAAAAAATTGAACTCATAAACCCAAACAGATCTCATAAGTGGTGGAGAGCAGTGGCTTGAAGTAAGATTCTAAACTAGGTTTTAAACAACTATCGTGTCTAAGAAGGCAACATGTCATCAACTTTTGTTTTTAAATCTATAAGTATCCTATTATTGATAATTAAAGACAGTTTCATTTTCTATTAATGGTTGAAAATTTGAGGCTATGTGTAAATAAGCCTAGATAATTACTACCTGATAATACCACCGAAGAAAAAATGAGAAAAAAAGAAGAGATTTTCCTCAAAAATTTTCTATTTATAAAGCCTGTGCAAATCCATAATTTTCAATCTTAAATCAAATCTCATGCTAAATTTATTTTATCAAATTGAATACTAATCAAAGCCTGTTATTAAAAAAAAGTGGATTGAATATTTTACTTTAAAAATAAGTTCAAAGATAAATAGAAGAATTTATTTCAGGCTTTATATGTTTCCGAAGCCAATCCAATAATAAAATGTTGATAAACATTTAAAACACATATTAGGTTTGATATAAAGAATTTGTAATCAATAACATTAATCACAAAAGGTGAAAATCGAATAAAGATCGAACCACTTTTTAATTCGTAATACAAATATATTTACTATAAGATGGGCCAAGCTACTTTTTTAAAATACAAGATATTCACAGTCACAAACAACTCTAGGTAATTCCTTTATGACCTGATTTCAAGTCTGATTATATTAATAATTTTTAATATGTACAAATTATAAATTCAGATTTTGTGTTCAGCCCATCAAATTTGAATTTAGAATTCGTTTGGATTCAAATCTGAATGTTCTAATATTAAGATTCAAAACATTAATCAGATCTGAATTTTAGTAAGATTCAAGTTTGGATTAAAAATATTAAAGGTTTGCATAGGCTATTATTTAGGTATTGCCTTAACATTAACTGAAAAATAAGATGGTGTATATATATATATATATATATTAGGGCTCTGCGAGTACTCGTATTTCAAACTCGAACTCGAGAGTTTTGTAGACTTGTCATTTTCGAGCTTCTACTTGATGTACTCAATACTCAATTTTTAAAACGCAATAGTAAGCATAGTCTGTTTAATTGAGTTAATATAATCATTTCCCGTTATAAATCATTTTGTTGCTTAAATTGAGAAAAATTAATTTCAATTTTCACATTTATAACGTAATAGAGCTTTAAAACCACTTTCGAACGTTAAATTTATTCAATATTGTCGTCCATTTTGAATTATACTTGATTGAAGTTGTACTCTTGTATTGCCATGACAATGCAATGAAAATAATAAATAGCTAAGAAGATTACTAAATAATTGAATGACTCTTTTTACTGTTTTGACCTGCTCCCTTTTTAAAATAATAATGTATGTAAAATTAAAAATGTAATATCAAAAATATCTTATATTAAACGTTTTCAAACTTAAGATATTTAAAACTTGTATTAATTAATGTGTTTAGCTACAAAACCAGCTCTAGTTTAGTTATTATTTAGTTATAGAACTATGTTGGTTAACCTGTTCAAAATCTTATATATTGAAATACATATTTTATCAAACTTACCACATTTATATTATAAAAAACACTTACTATTTCATATTGTTTGCTAGAAATATTATTTTTAATTTTAAAGTATGAGCATCAACTTTTATAAAAATTAAATTTTAGCCAATTTCTAAATAAAATAATGTATAAACAGAGTCCGTACGAAGCGCATTGAGGGATGGAAATTGAATAGAAGACATGATAATACACGATCACACTAAGGAATAATAAACAAAATATGAAACACTTCAAATTCCTAATTGTTTAAGATTCTTACATTTCTTATATAGTAAATTAAGTTACTCAAGCATATTTTGGATAAATATTAGCTTATTTAAAACGTCAATTGTATTAACTTTTAATCAAGACAGTGTAGAAACACTCTACAATAATGTAAAATGACAGTTGAGGAAGCCAACCTGAAAGGATAGTTAGGTTAGGCATAGATATAAATGAACACACTTCTCTATTTCTTCTTACACTTATACTTCCCACTTTTTCAAACTTCCACAGCTGCACATTGTTTTGAATTTTCGGAAATATTTATTTTTAATATGAAAAGATAATCAATAAAAAAGTAATATTCCCAAAAATTAAAACTAATGTGCAACTGTGGACGTTTCAAAGAAATGGAAGGTGTGAAAATTTAAGGAGACATGAAGAAAGAAGTGTGTTTGTTATTATCTAGGCCTAACCTAACTATCCTTTCAGGTTGGCTTCCTTCACTATCACTTACTTTACATCACTGTAGAGTGTTTCTAAACTGTCTCGTTATACATTTCTAAGCCATCATGCAATTATTCATTTTATTAACGGTTTTATAATTGTTAGTGTAATTTTTATGTCCTTAAATTATTATTATTATTAGTCCCGCGTCTTAATACCCGTTTGCGTTATACACACTTACACTTATGTGTAATGGTAGGGTGATTGTGAGATGAAATGGAGGACCTACAGTTTAACATGGAATCCTAACCATGGTGGAGGCCTGGCATTAAATGTGCTTAAAGACATCAGTATGAAACCATTTTAATTATTCATCTTTGATTAGATTTTTATTTGAGTGTTCTTGTTTTTTAAATTGTGTTTTATAAGTGTTATTTCTAATTTAAAAACCGATATTTCTGTTATTTAACTTTTTTTTCAAAAGTATTTATTGTTTATAAAAATGAGTGTTATTCATATTTTAAGAACATGTGTTTTAATATACTTTTTAACATTTTAAAATTATGAATGGGCCTATACTCAAACTCGGAAGCTTTTAGAAATACTCGACTCAAATTAAAAAATCCAAGTTCACAAACCCCCAATATATATTTTAAATGTTGAGTATAGTTCCCTACAAAATTAATATAAATGTAAGAAAGATGTTAAAGAAATTGCAAAAAGAGAAGAGCAAGTATTGCTACCTAAACTGGTAGGGACACATAATAAACATCAAGCTCATTAGTATGGTTTAGTGGGGACAGGAAAGCAAAATTTGACTCTCAGATGGACTTATTGAATTTTTTTTATAAACATTCCCACTCTCCCTCCACACAAATGTTGCAACATTTAATATAATTCATACCTTCCTCCAAACTCTATTAATGTAGACAAGGAGAAAAACGGATAACAATTGCAGCGTTGATCCAATAAATGCCCTGTGATTGTGGAGTTACTTTGGCTACTGAAATAAGATACCGTATTGGCCCGGATATAGTGAGATGTTTTTCTCTTAAAAAGGTCCTTCCGAAAATTGTACTCGTATTATATGCGCAGCCTAACATAAAAAAATAAATAATAAAAAAACTCAAGGTCAAAACGAAGAAGATTCTTCCCGCCTACATCCCGTGTTGCTGTGCCAGCTGGAATGCACGAGCGTCTAATATTTCTACCCTTCAATGTCAGTGAACTGTCAATTCTGTAGGCCAGTGTTAGCTTGTGCTGTTACTGTTAAAAACATCTATGGCATCTGTTTGCAAGTAAGTGAGGACTGGTCAAGTGTTTACAAAATTAAATATTTGTAAATTTAACAATCATATCCACAACATGAAATTATATATTTCTTGCAAATTCAAATAAAGAGAGTACCAAACAATAAAATGATGGCTTTGGTTGATTACACAAACAAATCTATATAGTTTGGGCCTGCCTAAAAGGAGTGAATATTTTAAGAACTAAAGACCCCTGCCTCAGTGACCTAAGCTCTGAACTTCAAAATCTGTCCAAGCACAGCAAAAGTTTGATTACCATAAATCATATTTTTCTTCAGGAGAATGATTGTGCATTTGCTTATTGTTACCCTTACTCAATTTGTGCCCTTAAAATAGTGTAATTGGCGCGTAGTTCTTGCCAGAATGAAGCAAAGTTACAATATTGACGGTAAAAGGGGACAATTCAAAGATGGTGCAAAAATCATCAACAATATAACCTGCTTTGGTGGTCACATAGTTAAAGGCGTCACTTTCATGATGGATTAAACTACAGATGACAGGGAGATTAAGTTTTGAATCCCAATCAGGTGTATTGAGTTTTTCCCAAAATAGTTTTCCACTCCCCTTACAAACAAATGCAGGTACACCACATAAAATTAAACCTTTCTCATCCCTTACTCATTAGATTAATTAGTATGTATGAATATAGCCTGAAAAGGTAATATGATGTAGTGCTTAAAAAACATTATTTAACTAAACAAGCAATTAAAGTAGAATTATTAGGGCCTTGGACTAGACTTATATACTGGATTTGGAATAATTTTTATCTGGTTTGGTTTGGCAACATGTGATGTCAATATCCCTTGGAATGTATTCAAACTAGTCTTTCACAAATAGTTTGGCCACTCTGAAACTTGGCACTTTTGAAATGGACAGATCCCAGAGGTTACAAATCCCTATAGTTCTACATTCCTTGCCTTACTTAGTGAAGGAAACTTTTCGTTGTATAGAAAACTATTTGAAGTAAAAAATAACAATGACTGAATATAGGTAGTAATGGGTATCCAATTAGCCAATAATAATAAAAGTTAGGGCTATGTGAGTATTCATATTTCAAGCTTCAAGTCGAGTTCATCAACTTAAGCTTGAGATCGATATCAAAAGTTTTGTAGGCTAGTCATTTTTGAGCTTCCACTTGATAAACATAAAAATCAATTTTTAAAACGCAATGGTAAATATAGGTTTTTAAATTTAGATATCAACAGCATTTTCACTTAAAAATGATTCGGTTAACCTAACAAGTTGTTAAAATAAATATCAAATTTCAGATTAATAATGTAATAAAAATTTAAAACTACTTTCGATCGGTAAACTTATTCAATACTGTCGTCAGTTTTGAATTCTCCTTGATTGAAGTTGCATTGTCATGACAAAGCAATGAAAACAAAAATAGCTAAATAGATTAGTACTAAATATTTGAATAATCATTATTTTTACTATTTTTACCGGGACGCTTTCTAAAATCGTAATTTCAGTTGAATTAATATATTTTAACTAAAAAACTACCACTAGTTTAATTACATTTATATAGACAATTATGGTGGCTTAACCTTTCTAAAAACAATGTTGATCATAATTTTATTGCAATAAATATTTTACCAAACTTACCACAGTTAAATAAAAAATGCATTTACAATTTCATATTCTTTACTACAAATATTATTTAAACCGTATTATTTTTCATTTAAAGTATGAACATCAACTTTTATAAGCATCAAGAATTGAATCGAAATACATCCTTCAATCAAATAATTTCTAGTGAGAGCCCAGACAACATGCATGTGCGAATGCCTATAGATGATTAGAATAGGAACAGAAGACGTGATCATGCGTGATTATTATGCTAAAGACTAATAAACAAAATGTGAAACATTTCAAATATCTCATTCTTATGTTTCACAAACGCATATTTTGGGGAAAAATTAGCTTATTAAAACGTCAATTAAATAAACTTTTTTTTTATAAATTATAATGTAATTTAAAAACATGAGTATTGAAACTATTTTTTTCCATTATATATTTATTTGTTTTTAGCTTATTTTTAATTTAACCCTTAAACGTCAAGCGCATTAATATCAGCGCAACACGTAATGGATAAAACACTCGCTGCCGATCAATTGCCGTCAGCTAAATCTCGCCTGTTAGTATAATAAATACTAATAGGTGGCACCCATAAGCCTTTATCCTAAATAATGAACTTTAGTTCATATTTTCCCCATCAGAAAGCACTGTAATTTCGACAACAATTTATTTTTGCACACATGAATTATGTTATTCTAAGTTGTTTACACCGTGGAGTGAATATGTTTATGCCTTCCCTATTTTTCTATATTTGATTTTGATTTGAGTGTTTTGCAGTTACTATATGATTTTATTACAAAAGTTTAAATATATTATTTGTTTTATTCTTGTTTCCTTCAGAGTATTTTTTATTACATGTTATATAGGCCTAAGTGTTAGTATAATATTTTGTATTTATATCCAGGCAATGGCTGGTCCAAGTTCTAGGTTAGATGGCTTTGACATTTTAGATTACTTATATACTATGGATTGAAATAGTTACTTTACGCTTGAAAGTGACTGATTTATTTAGTTAATATTTAGGCCTATTTATTATTCATGAAAATGAGTGCCATTCTTATTTCAAGAACATTGTGTTGCTTTAATATATTTTTAAAATTTCCAATAAGTTATATTTACATTTTATGGTGACATTTTAAGTATACTACTTTACTTTTAAAGTAAACAAGTATATACTCTTTATCATTTTAAAATTATGAATGTATTCAAACTCAACATCTTTTTGGAATATTCGGGTTGAGTTCATCTCGAATGAAAAAATCCGAGCTCGCAAACCTCTATTTAAAATAATCAAAATTTAAGTTAATATGACTCATGAAAATGAGCAAAACTTGTGCATGATAAATAAATACACAAAAGATTTAACTAGCTCTTTCAGGGCCCCCTCCATTCCAGAATTTGCGCGCGAATAGTGCCATAGGCCTATTATGTTGTGTGTGTGAAGAATGCCACAGCTATTCCCTCCTTTTTGTAAGGGTTTGAAAAAAAAACTCGCCAAACTTTTATCTATGAAGCGATTATTTTGATTTTTCTATCATTTTAATGCACATGTAATTTTCCTTGATAATACTAAATTAATAAAATTTAATTTGTTTTTTCAAAACTAAGGCTAATAAAGTTACTACGCATATTTACTTACATTGGTAAAGAAATATTTTCATTCAAATGACATAATATGAAAATCTAAATAGTATATTTTTTAAAACTCAGAACAATTTAACCCATACACATGAAAACTGGTCTTAAAACTATTTACATCATTATGAATGCTAGCCACACTTATGTATTTCCATGCAGCTCGTATGTAAACCGGTGTTGCACTTAGCACATTGAGAATGTGACCTTCCGCCGTTGTAAATGTACTAACTACTAAACTCCCAGTTCCAATAACTATTTAGGGTTGATTTTTGTTGCCACCCTTGTATAAAATAATAGGGGAAAATGTTCCCTTTCCAATGATAAGACACTACCACACTATCTATCAGGTAAAGCGAGAACTAGCGCACATCTAAAGAGCCGACCTTATCAGCTCTGGCACTTTCAACAGTATTAGGCGGAGCTGATCAGATAGGCTCCTGACAGCAACAAGGTTAAAATCCGTGTTAACATGGCTCTCAATAAATAGTGATTGGCAGACAAAGATATCAAATTATGAGCCACATATAAAAAATGACAAAAAATTGTGTCAGTTAATTTTCTTGAGAAGAGGCTGCCCAAATGGTATAGAGTATTGGAATATTAAGTTAAGAGTCCCTGTTTCAAATCCACGTTAAAAGAATATTTATGTTTAAAAGAATATATTACATTTTATAAACTCATTTGAAATCGAATTCAGCTTTCAGTTACATAAAACTACATGCATATTTTAAACAAGTTCACAAGTGTTTAAAGAGTAATTCTGTTGAATGTGAAAATGTCTACTTCACTTTATCCTCTGGTAGAGGGATAGAATTAGAATTAGAATTAGAATTATTTTTTTAAAAAGACACATTGAATGTATTTACTTGGGCAGCAAAATTGACTTAATCTTGGAAAATTAAACAAATTGAGCTCCCAACAATACAATTTTAGGTCTGTGGATGGATAAAAAAAACATCTAAAGAACTAAGGGCCAAAGTTAGTAAATAATGATTCAATTTTTGTTTTAATCAAACCATGATAAACAAATACCGCCTTTGTGGTCCAGTGGTCAAGCCCTGGGTTTGATTACTGGCACAATAAGATTTCTTTGTGAAGCAGTGGGCCTGGAACGAAGCCAGACTCGACCTTGCAAAGACAAATGAAGAGCTACACGAATGAAAAAGTAGCAGTTCTGGTCTAGAATAGTGATATTAATGGCCAGAGAATTTGTTGTAATGACTACAAAACACCCTCTATCCGCAAAATATGGCCCCATCTTCGCTAGCAGGCAGCGGCTGCTTGGTCAGTATAGTTCGATTGCAAGCTGACACCAAGGAGTTATGATAAACAAAAGCAATGACACATTGTAAAATGCAATATATTTGTATGGTTTTAAAATCCACCAGTGCTAAATGCAATGCTATAATTAAGTAAAATCTTAGTTTTCACACTGAAGATAGTTTTACAATTGAAGTGAACAAGTAAAATGTAAATAAAAATTCACTCCCTTGTGGTGCAGGGTTCACGATATTAATGTAGCATACAGTTATTAAATGTTCCAACATTTAAAATATTATGCTAATTTCTTCAGGGGCAGAGGGTAACTTACTTTTAAATATTGTGCACTCTTTGGTGTGCGGTAGAAAGGCCCTCCCCACATAAAAAAGTATTTAAAAAATAGCAACATTACAAATAGCTCACATATTTTTAAAAAAACCAGTTGAAATGAAAGAGGCAGCAAAAGAAGAAACTTGTGAAGAAAATTTAGGCCATATACTGTGATGCTATGAAAGTCTAACGAAAAATTCTTAATCTATATTAATTAATAGCATAGAATTTTTGAAATCTTTGTTTATAAGTGTGAACATAAATTTAACTTGAAACTATCCCTTATGTATTTAGATAGACAAAATAATACAATTATAATGATTTGTATGTGATATGAAATTAAAATAAACATTTGTTACTAAAACCTCAAACATGCGATGGTGGAATTTCATCTGCTTGGAGTGGCTTTATATTTTGACAAGTCAAAATAGGGCCATAAAAACAGTTTCAGGCTGTCCAAAACTTATTTTTAACCCTACAATACAGACAGTGAGGTTTAGCATTTCCAAGGTAATGTGTATCACATAAGGAATCGACTGTTAAATGTTTTCTAGTAACAAATCTACCATGCATTGCTAACTTTATTTACCTATCAGTCCTTATTTACTTGATTAATTTTTCTTTACACATGTTTTCAAAACCATAACCCTAAAGAAACTAACCATCATTCAGTCAATAGCCATAAACACGTGTTGAGCCCCTGAAAACAATCTATACAATCAATTATCCTGCCAGCAGGGGGAAGATTAAACAAACACTAAAAATAAATAAACATAGTTCTATGAATGAATGAACAAAACAAATGCATTTAGTCGCTAATTAATTGATTCGTCAATGTTTTAATTTAGAAAATGATCCCACACCAGTGCTCCCATTATGTCCAATTGTGTTGCTAGGGGTGATAAAATGGGAAGTAGGAGGGGGAGAGGACGCAGAAGTCTAGGTGACTACAGGCAATTGTTTTCTGCGTCCCCTCCCCCTGCCCCGCCCTCTTCTTGGGGCGGGACTGGTAGCGACGACAGTGGTGGTCCCTGCCCTACCTGATCTTCCGCAGTCTGAGCAAGACACCAGCTCTTCTGACTGGCCTGTCTTCTTGTTCTCACTGGCATCGCCCAGGCAGAAGTCACAGTATGGGGAGGGCGCCGCTCTCTCTTTGTCGTCCGACATGGACGCCGACAACACCTGTGCCACAACAATGCCATTATGAAAGTCTGTGGTACACTTAAATGACCAAAAAGGATTAACTTGTATCTTGAACTAGTTAATGCTAATACAAATTTAGAGAATATTTACTCAACTTGTTGGAATTTGAAAATAAGTTGTGCTCAGTGGCAAGACTTCAAATCATTTGTTACATGACATCCCTTCTCCCTTTTGTAAAAAAATATCGCTAACCTCTGGCGCTCTCTTTTCCTTCTCCTCGACAGTGGGCGTATCATCTGCCCCTTGTGGGGTGCTTACAGCCGGTGAGTTACTGGCACTGGACATCGCTTGCTGGGCGGCCGCCGCCGCCGCGCTCTGCCTACCTCGACGCGTGCTGCCCCCTGGAAATATTGGCAACTTCTCACTGCAGACGAAAGTTCAACACTCCTGTCTTGGTTATTTTACCAAGGCAGAAGGACAAATGACAAGCTTAAATAAATGCCATATAACAGGTACTATCAAAGAAGAACACAATCAATCGGTGGTGAGCGACTTCAAAGTTTTACTAGGCAACATTCACTCAAAACCCTTAACATGTTTTTTTTTAAAATCTGGTATATTTAATCTATTCAACAATCTAAAAAAATCTCTAGATTGTACTTTTTGAGGTCAATATTGATCACACAAAGAAAAACATTGGCACCCAATGTGTTTTAAGTTGTAAGTACCTACCAAATATTGCAGCTAAGTTTTTTACCTTTAAACTTCAAAATAATATTTAAATCATATTTTTTGTAACTTAACAAGGCATATAAAAAGTATAAATTTAAAAAAAATCAAAAGAAAATATTTTTTGGTCAAAATAATATATTTTATTTTAATAACAAGTAATTTTTTTCCTTAAGTTATTTAAATTAAATTTCTAACAAATTTAGATTTTCTCTAAGCCAGGAGTGTGCCATTGTTAACAGTTAATCTAAGGCCCTCACTGTCCCCTCTCCCTACCACCCGCCAAATGAAGCTTCAAGAATTAAAGACGTCAATCCAAGTCAATGTGATATAAAGACATAATTTATTAAATGTGTTTGTAATCTAAGTTAGGCTAATTCTTTTTGTCAGGGTTGCCAATATTTTCTTATTATAAAATTTCATGTTTCAGGAGTTCCTAACACTTCAAAGGGTAGTACAGAGGAAGGAAATTTCAATTTTCATAAAAATGACCTAGTGTGGAGTCATGCCATTGGTGATAAAGATGACTTGACCTTGATGGTAGAGTGTATGTATTTTTTATAAAACCAAATGTTCCAAGGGTGTAAAAGAGGGTGGATATTAGGGCTATGTGAGTACTCTGATTTTGAGATTCAAGCCATGCTCATAATTTTCTAAATTCTTAGTGATGTATATATAAATAAATTTTTAAAATGCGATGAAAAGTATAGGCTATTAAATTGAGATAATAATGACTGTGTCACTTATAGATCATTCGGTAAATTGAATTGTTAAAATTAATAACAAATTTCCCATAAATAGTGTAATAGAGCTCTAAAACGTATTTCGACCGGTAAACTGAATCAATATTTTTGTATATTTTGAATTATCCTCAAACGAAGCTTTGCGATGCCATGACAAGGCATTGTAAATCAAAATAGCTAAACATACCACTAAATACTAGAATGATAACCATCTCTACACGTTTTCTTTCTAAAATTATAATTTAAGTTAAATTTAACACTGAGCATATGTATTGTTTTTGAACTTAATATATTTAAAACTAAAATTAATATGTTAAAATACCAAAATCGCATTAGTTACTATTTAGTTATAGAATTATGTTGGTTAACCTATGTAAAATCAGTATTGATCAATGCTGCAAAAATTTTTTTACCAAATTTAAATAAAAAAGCTTTTACTATTTCATAGTGTCTACTAGAAATCTCTTTTTGACCTGGAAATCTAGGGGTAAGGTGTCGGAATTCTCTGTTGGGGGTAAGGGGTTCAACCCTCGGACCCGGCAGATTTATCTAATTGCCAAGCCCTTCCTTCAACTCTGACAAGACGTATGTTAATTATAACTTGTGAATGTGTGGAATGATAGTCCTCCACAGTGGTTCAGATTCCATGTTAAGCTGTAAGTCCTACATTTCATCTCACAATCATCGTACCACATTAGCATAAGTGCGTATAACCAGATCAAGTAGTAAGACGCAGTGCTAAAAATAATATTAGTCTAATTTTAACTATCTTATTTTTGATTTTAATGTATGAACATCAACTTTATAACCATTAAAAATATAGGCGAACTAAATTAGACACAGAGGCATGGAATTTGAACAGAAGAAATGATCATTCGTGTGATTATTACATAAAGGACTATTAAATGAAATATTAAACATTTCAAAGTTTTAACTGCTTGTGATTCTTACACTTTTTACTAGGAGGTAATTATAGTCACAGAGGCTTATTTTGTAAAAATATTAGTTCATTAAAACATCAAATTTATTAACTTTATTTGAAAATGGTAGTGTAATTTTAATTTCTTAAAGACATGAGTGTTGAAACCATTTTGATTATATTCTTTTGAACTTTTATTTGAATGTTATTTTTAAATCATGTTTTTTAAAGTGTTTTAGCTAATTAAAAAACAATATCTCTCTTTTTTAATTATTTTTTCAAAAGTATTTACTTTTTATAAAAATGAATGTCATTCTTATTTTAAGAACATGCGTTGTTTTCCAATATTTTTAAAATCCCACATTTTATGTTTGTTTTGAGTGATGACATTTATAATAAACTATTTTACTTTAGAATTAAATAATATCTATATATATTTTTTTTCTATAACATTTTAACTTTATGAAAATACTCCCAACTCGGGAGTTTTTTTGAAATATTTAACTTGAAAGAAAACGCCCAAGGTCACAGACCCCTAGTGGAGATAAAGAGAGCTAGGACATCAGTATATTTCTTTAATCAATTCACTTTTTCTTCCATACACAAGTATAATATAAAAAACTTGCAATTTAACAGCACAAATTAAAAGATATTTTAGTTGTTTTTTGTGTTAAATTCCCAGTTTTCTCCCAATATTTTTTTCCAGAAAACAAAAATTCCCTATACTATGCCTTCTCTCAAGGTATGGGGCAACTCTAATTTTGTATTATTTCTAAACTAAGTTTAATATTTGTGAACAATCCAATTTTGAGATCAACACGTGCCCAATTTCAACAAGCAATATTTTGCTGCATAGCCGCAACCCAGTAGCTGAGCTTGTATCTGGTATTATTGCTGTGTGTTCAACTGAATTTTCAGTGAATTATAAGATTAATTTAGTTGAAAGTTTCAATTTTAAAAGCTTAATAAATTATAATTTACTATACAAAGAGTATCTTGCCAGTACTATGATCAATTTCTTTGTTCCATTGGTATAAACACCCCCCCACCCCCCCATAAGAAATATTATTATTCTAAAAACCAACATAATATAATGTTGATGTTAATAAATTTGCTATCTCAAGTTGCAGGTTTGAAGTTTATTACAATAAAGTGGAATTTTCTACACCCCCCTTTTGTTTTATTATTAAATATACTTTAGAAGTGTGTTGTGTTCATATGGTTTTTGTGTTGTCTTGTGTAAAGCACTATTAAAGATTGGGGAATGGTAGCGTAGGCACATGCTGCTGCTCAAAAAAACCAAACAAAAACACACAAAACATGCTGTTGGGTGGGATGAGTCGCCAGAGCAAACTAATCAAGCTGCGGTAGATAATGTTATACAGGTTGTTACAGTTAATGTACACTCGACTCAAAAGGATTTTTTTGGTAAAAGTGTAGAAAAAATAATAATTACAATAGTAATAATAATTAATATTATGATGGAGTATTTTGTATTTGGAGGCAATTCATCCATCAACATCTACAGGAAATTGGACAAAAGTGTACTATATAAATATTTCAACTTGTGTACATATAAAAAATATTTATTCTCAGCAAGGACTTTCAGGTTGTGGAGATCTCAAAGTCGACATATTAGGAGCATAAGAAAGAGATTCCACCCAATTATCGACTGCACCTAATTATGATAATTTATTTATACAATGGCCAGCATCAAAGTTTCATGCAACTCGTCAGTAAAATTTTATTTAGAATAAAAAAGGACATATTAAAGTTGAACTTGAATAAAAATTTATCCAAAGTAAAATCAATAGTAAAAATGCAAAAACAAAATAAATTATTTGTTTAAATATTAACCAATGCCCCAAGATCATGTACAGTTGTGTATTTCACTAGGGGCAAAATGTTGGTAAGCGTGTTATTTCATTGAAAACACTTTTAATATTTCCAGAACCATAACTTGTAGGAAAATAAAAGCCACTGAAAAGCATAGTTTTAAAAAGTAAGCATCTGTTAGATATCAGTGCAATATACAAATATTCACTGAAGTAAGCCATGTTTATAAGAGAAAATTAAACAAATACTTTTCCCAAGCTCATCTTACCAGTTAAAACAATCCTTTTTTTCAAAAATAAAGAGATTACAAACATAGTACTAAGAGTGTTAAACCAAATTGGTTATTAAAATAAACATAAAAATGGAAGGAAAACATTTTACAAGTAAAAATACATATATACATATATATTCCAAATGAGTTGCTAAAACAAATCACAAAGATAACAAAATTTAATCATGTTTCACACCATACATATTAATTTATGAGTTTAATATGAATAAAATCAGACAATAAAAATTATGTGACACCGAGATTAAAATATAAGACATTAAGGTGCAAATGTGTTATTAATTACAGCTCAACATGAGTTAAGTGAAATCTACTAAATAATAATATTTTTATGTCCTACTTTAATTGCTCTCCCAACAATAATGAAAATAAAAACAAACTAATATATGCAAATTGAATGAAGAAGGCCCAACTGGGGGAAGGGAAAAAGTGTTGGAAGAATCCAATTCATAAAGGTGACATCTTTCTTTCTTTTAGTGTAGTAGTCACACAAAAATTTAACACAAATTGAGTAATATATTTCGGTATTGTAACTTATATCAAACAGGAAGCATGAAAGATACTTTGCACAAGTGTCTTTCATCTTCCTTCTTTTTTGGTTTGATAAAACAACAATGCCAAAATAGTGGTCTATTAAATGAGTTGTGTTTAAATAGGTTTGTGACTATGTCTACAATAGAAGAAAAAGGATGCTTCCCACATTATTCCTCTATCTCTAAGACATTCATTAAATATGCACTTATTAGTTTATTTTTTCTTAATTTTAATCAATTTCCATATTATACTCATTTAGCCAATGGGCCTCCTCATTGTTAAACAAATCTCAATAACATAAAATAATTAATTATTCAGTTAATCCCATTCAATCTGTGGCTTATCTCATAAAATATTTACTAAAAGAATTAAAATTTGGTACAGGAATTCACGCAGGAACCAATTAATGAGCAAAGAATTTCCTCGAGTATCGGACAAACATATATATATGTTTAGGTATTAATCCAAAGGTCCCCGTTTTAATTTCTGGGTTCACCATTTTTCTAACAAATATATAGCTAGCTATGGAACAAGATTTTTTCCACAAATGCTTGCTATGGAGGAGAGTAAACTAACAAATGATCGACAATAAATTAATTCTAGTAGTTTGATAACCTTTTATTTCAAATTATGGCAGTAGCCTACTTTATATATATATATATATAAATAAAAAGAGTGGAAGTTGTGCACACCAATGTGGGTTTTCTCTTAATAATATAAAATCGTATTTGAGGAATTAAAGGGGAACACATCGTTCACGTAAAAAAACAAAACAAAAAAACACTTAAATATTCCATTTTATTATTAATTTTAGTGAACTTTAGTGGCAGTCATGAATATTAACCATACACAGCTTGTGCGTTTGATTATTAAGAGATTGAATCAGGATTTACCTGGAGAGAGAATAGGAATCCTCAGTATCGCATCAAAAACTTCCAGCCACTCAAATTTTGACATACTCTTGTCAAATTACTTCATTACTTTTTTTTACTTTTTAAATTTTCATTTTATTGGCCTAAATTTTACAATACTCAGTATTGTAAATATATAGCACTTGGTTTTTATTATAAATATAGTAATATTTCCTTTAGGTAGACACTTTAAAAAAAATAGTTGAGTAGTCAATATTGCAATTGGTGATCATATCAAAAGTGACTGTTTTAGAACACATGATACCTAAACATATATATTACGGTGAGAGATATCAAGGTTTTTCATATTATGACAAAACTTTTTAATGACTGACCATATTTTATTCACTAAGAAGGGATGAAAAGATGTATGAAAACAATTTGTTAGTAAGAATTATTCTTTTATGTCAAAAAAATGACTCATAAAAATTGTCAAGCCAACTTAGTTCAGTTTGGGAAGCAATTGACAACCGAGTTAAAGGTCCTAAGTTAAAATTCCGATAGGGCTAATAAACCGTATCAATGGGAGATTTTACTCTTCACAATGGGCCAGGGCGATGAGTGTTGCGTATGTTCTGAAATTAATTTAGTTTTTGAGAGTCCAGTGCTGATACTATAAGTCAGTTCATAAAGTGCACGTTAAATTCCCCCAATATATTCATTTGGTTAAGCTCTTAAAAGCTAATACCTATTAAATATAAAAGAACAAGTGGTGTAACTTAAGAGAAACATTTCAAGTTTGAATTTCCCCTTCCCTGGCCAGTTTCTCTCATTACAATCTATCTTGCTGGTAGTATTTGATTAAACTGTTTGACCAAACCTACTTATTTTAAAGTTGTAAAACTAATGGAACCACATTTATACTTCATTCACGGTAGGAGTTTACCTCTGAAAGGTATTTTTTCCTACCAATATCCTACTATATAATAGATTTCTGGTAAGGAAAAAGGCCTTTAAGAGGTAAACTCCTACCGTGAACGAACTTTATGCTTCCAATTGTATTTTTAGTTCGAGAGTACACACCAACTCATAAACAATGGCTTGACTTTTTCATAACACAAAAAAAAAAAAAATATGTATAACATTTTCTTGAGAATTTGAAATTATTTAAGCGTGTGCGAACCTTCAAAATTTTTAATCTTAATTTGAATTTTGCTAAGATATGGATTGGATTCGAGCCTTATTATTATATATATATTCGTGGTGGATTCAAAATTTGGAATATAAGTACATTTTAGATTCGGATTCAATAGGTATAGTTCGAAATTCAAATCTTTTCATACTTAAGAATAATTTAAACTTTTTATGGTCTTATACAGTAAACCATTACAAAAATAATAATAATAATTTATTTTATTTATAACCTTCCATAAGTTAGTCATTGGTTTTGTTTACTTGTTTTAAGATTAAGTTTAAAATATCGTCAAAGACTCCAAGGATATGTTAATTGATTTGGATTTGAAACATTTTCAAAATAAAATATTTGACTCGGAATTTTATTTTTAGTATGATATTTGATTCAGATTCAATTTGAGCTGGTTTGCCAAGATTCAGATTCAACTCGAAATGGAAAACCATTGATTCGCACAAGCTTAAAATTATTTTATTTTTAGGTAAATATTCAAACAAAATAAATGTCAAAGAATTGTTTCTAAATGAAATACTGAGCAGAAATAATAAGATTATAATAAAATATTAGTTTATACTACAAAACTCTCTTTAAGCTCTTATTAGGAGTCGAGAACAACTAACATACTTGTTATAAATCACTGAGAATGTTAGTTTAGCTGTAAACTTAACCTAATGGTGTCAGGAGAAGGGTAAGAGGATCCCCCCAGTTACTGCACTTTGCCAATGGCCCAAAGAACTACCAGGAAAACATAAAATCTATATTACATTGGTTAAGATTACAGTACAAAAATAAACCAGATGATTACCAACTGCTGCCAATATAAATCACCTGCTTACACCAGCTCTGAACAGTCACCACTGTATAGATTAATGGAGCCACCGATCCAACATTATACCATGGGTACCAAAGAATTTGAATAAAATTAGAGATGTTAGTTGTCTCACCAATGTTCAGGGTGGCTACAGACTACATAAAAAAAATTAAAAGACAACTTTTTTCTTCTTCATTGATCACATATTTTGGAAATTTTCCTAACAGATTCCACGCTCCAACATTCTTATAAGTTATTTTCCCAGTATTTGATGTTTTTGGTGCTATTTGTGTTCTTGTGTAAATGTGTTATAAAACAAATCCTGTACAACCATCTAATATTAGCAAAATGCTATAACTAGACAATGCATTTCGTTAACACCGAGAAACAAAATCTCTCACTTTTAAATGTTTAGGTGCATAGTTAGTCAAGTATTTAAATTCCCTGACTTTGCCAGGTTTGAACTGTATGTAGCTACCATGAAGTTAAAAGTGTTTTTATAAATTAATCTTCCCATATCATAAGACTCCAAATAATCTCTTGCTGTCTACTTTATTTTGTTTTGCTGAAATATAAGTTTTATTTTTATTTGATCATATAAATGATTAAGAGTGAAAAATATGGATATAAATCAATTATTAATCTGTGAAAAGTCACTCCATTTAAAATGTGTCTTAACTTCAAACAAATTTATCAAGTGGAGAATCTCTTATTTAACTGAATGATGGCCCGTTTGAAGTGTCTTGGGGTTTACCTAAAGAGGCTTTTAAGTTAAACCTTATGGCATTGACAGTTTTACAGTGTATAATCCTTCAAAACTATCAACTAGACTACATCAAACAACTCAAATACAATATATGCAATGTGCAAACATAATATTGCAATAATGTGTCTAGATGATTAATTATTTTTAGAAAGTTTGTAGAGAAAAGGGAAATGAGTGTATTTAACAATAATAAAATAATGGACATGTTATCAAAGTTGATTTGTGGCTGGATTAATAGAGGCTTATTAATAAATAATATATCAACACATAAAAGCACACACAGTCGGAAAAATAAAATAAATTATTCCGAGAAGAAATATGTAGGGAAAAGGTTGTCAAGGGAGACCATGAAAGGGATGAAAGAAGATAATATAAAGTGCGCAAGTGAGAGAAGAAGAAATGAAGTGAATAATTGAGTAAGAATGGTGGAAGGATAGAGAGAGGAGGACCCGGCCACAATCAGGAAACCATCGATGACAATGATTCGGCAAATATGAATTATAAAAGCGTTTTTCTATTTAAGAGTGTTTTTAGATATTCTTATGAATAAATACATTTTGGTGGGAATAAAGGTATGCTTGCTTGACTAATGTAAGCCAAACACTGTTATCTTTGCCAAGTAATCTTGTAATATACCTGACCCCCTAAATGGCGAGAAAAATAATGATCACATATGTGTTCTCCAAGTTTAGTCCATATCCATTTATTAGTTATAAAAGTTATGACAATTATGGTTTTAACCTTTTGTTTACTCTGATTTAACTAGGCTGTAACTTATAAGAGAAGGCCGTAGAGGAAGGTGTGAAGGTAAAACTGCTGCCTTTCAGGGTAAATCAAGTGTATTCCTCTAAAATACAAGGAAATAATAAATATCATACTTAGTTTTTTTTTGAAACCTTTGAACTATGATAAGACTTACTCTTTGGAAATAAGATAAAAATAACACAAGCTTTCATTAAAATTTTCAATTAAATATTTTACAAGGCATCAGTGTTTTTATGGTGTTAAAATGATATAAATTGTATATGTATTTATTAACAGTTCCAGTATCTAAATGTGTCTCGACATTTTAATCATCACCAAGTTGGAAAGTGAATGAATGGCAGTTGTTGTTAATCAGCTGACTTGTTTCAGAGCCATGCACAGACATAATGCCATTCAGCCGTCAACTACAGTGGTGAACTAAACCAAGATCTAATAATGATTAACACACAGATTACCAAACTAAAGCTTCAATGTATTGCTATGACAAATGCTGCTACGTCGAAACAAATGAATACAAAAATGATTACATGTTTCCCATTATCTTATGATGACCTCCCACATCCTGAAAGAATAGATTATTCTACATAAATATTGCAAAATAAAACTTTCCATATTGTTTTTACTGTGGCACAGAGACTAACAAGGATACTTGTAAAATTTAAGTGACATTTCACACTAAAAAATGAAACTTTAGACGGGGACTATATAAAAGAAGCAAAGTTAAACTTGTGCAATCTATTGTTTATAGTAAACCCAATGATATTTATAATGGAAGTAAATTTTTTATATATATTTATATATAAAAGAAAACTAAAAACAAAGAATAATGTAAGAACTCCAGAACCACCCACCCTCAGTGAGAGGGTGTTCCAGTCACAACCAGTTTAAAAAAAAAAGGTGGTGTGGGTAGTAGGGTGAAAAGGAAATGAATAAGAGGGGCAAAGGGAGAGAAAATGAAGAGGACCCCCCCCNCCCCCCCCAATCCCTCATTAACAGCTTTTCGAGACATCGAATGTTCAACCATATTTCTGCATTTGAACCATTATAAATCCCCCTTATTCCTAAGCTTCCCCTTGGGGTGGTGATGTCTGGACACAGAAGGGATCCTCTTGCGAAATTAAGTTTTAAGGTCACCATTGCATAGTTTAAAAAAGGATATTTACTATGACTGGCCAATAAGCTCTTTTGACAATGTCTACCATTTTTTGCTGATCACTGATGCCGTTCATTTGGTTTTTACTTTAAACTATTACAAATGTAGTATGCAAAACAAAACATGTTTGAATACAAATAATTTTTTGTTGATTACATTTTGAGTAAACATAATAATAAACACACACAAAAAAAAAGCTTAAATGTGTTAAGACAACTATTTAGAAGAAAAAAAAAGGCGGGAGTGGGGTGGGGGTATATAAGGAAGATAAGTGTTTTATACCTCTTTGGTATAAATCCAAAATGTTCAGCTGTGAGCATAAATTATTATTATTAGGTAATTTGTAATAATTATTTCTAAAGCAGCAAAAAGTTATTTGAAGGCTAAGCTGGGTGTCCTGCCAAATTAATTTAAGTTCCTTGACTTTTTTTTAAGGGTTTCCAGAGCCAATGCATTTTTACAACCATTATATAATCACAATTTAATCTATTTTATCATATTTTACACATTCACATTCTGAAATTGTGTCATTCTATTTTAGGGTTAAAGCATTTCAGCCTATGGGTTTGGTTATATGATCCAAATTGGTTTTCAGTGAAGTCAAATTGAGCCTTACACCAGCACTGTTCAAAATTGTCGCGATTTTCTTCTTCCAATAATGTAGTTGAATGTACATAACCATGACTCAACTTAGGCTAAAAATGAAAAATAGAGGGCTGGAAAGGAGCTACAAAAATCACAAGTCGACTATGAGAGTCAAAATTAGTATGCTCAACTGTGTAAAAAGCAGGCATGTGCAGGATCCCAAACTTCAGGAAATTGAATGTTCATGAAACTTGGGTGGACAATTACTTCCCAGATTTTTTAGGGTGGGAGGGATTAGTATTAAAAAGTATGATTATCATCAAAAACACTTTGGTATTTAACGTTCATTATCAATATTATTAATTTAATTTTATCTTCCTCTAAGTAAATGGGTACCCTAATCTTCAGTAGCTTTTATTTTATTACCGTGTTAACACAAGTGAGTGCTATTAAATAACATAACCACGCCACATATAATTGATTGTAGTATTTAAACTGTGCATCAAGACATGCTTATTACATTAATTTTATTATATGGAATTACATTAATTCCTTTTCTATCATACAAGCATGGATACTAATAAATTGGATAAATTCATATTGATGGGGTGTACCAGCACTTTTTGTGAAATAACTATAATGCAAGAGGTTGTTAGGCACAATGATTTAGCTAGGCTAAGGTATATGGTATTCTTATGAACAAAACTGTGGATAGCTTTTAGCAATTCAGATTAGTTTAGATATGTTGATGATTTTTGGGTAAATAGTTATTAAAATTCAGATATAACTTATTCAGCCAATATTAAAATCTATTTTTTAATTTATATTAATACCAAAAATATATAAATGATGGGACACTTGGATAGAATTTTTTTCAAGAGGGAGCAATTACCTTTTTGTACAATGGCAGCAATGTAAAGTGTGAACTGTGTTCTTCTTTTCATTATAAAAGCTGTATTGTGTTCGTCCCTTTTGTATGTTTCTATTAACCTTTCCTGTATCTTCTTTCAAATTTAATTTAATACAACTAACTCATACAGCGAAAAGAGATTTTCCTTGTAGTGAGAAAAATAAATAACTTTAATAGTTACATTAGGCCTAGGTCTTTTACTTCAGCTCAGGCCAAAACTAGGGATAGGACCTCAAATCCCTTGAATCATTAAGGATATCCGAGATTCGAGAACATTTCAAATTTAAGAATGAACCTAAAAAAAGTGTTTTTTAGAACTTCAAGTTAAATTTGGTTACAAGCTCTAATACCACTGGTTTAGACTATTTATAATTATAAAATGAACTCAACATCCAAACCCCAGACTTGTAATTTAACTCTTAACCGAATGTGTGTGTATGTTATAATGAATGAATAATGAAAAAGAATGTTAACGTTTGGTTATTATTTACATTCCTTTTTATTCCATCATATTTTTATTTCCTCTTAATTTCATAATTTTTTTCCAAGATTAGGATTTGAGGGTAAACTGTAAATTCAGATTGGTAAAATAGTGGATTTGACTAAGCTCTAGTGATAACAAAATATTATTTAATTTTTATTTGGAAAATTTACATTAAAAATAAATTAAGATACAATAGTTAGTGTACTTATATTTTTCATTCAAAAATTCACCAAGACAATAAAAGTTAAATTCATTGTTCAGACTTATAACTGCAAATGATTAAAAGTTTTGGTCCCTTTTCACAAACCAATCCAAACATATTTTTTAAATATCCACCCTTACATTTAACTAATCAAACCTATAAAATTTGATTACTTTCTGATCTAACTGCCATAAGCTTCTAATTTTTTGGTTATATATTTTTTAATTGGAATAAATGAGAAGGCCAAGTTTGGACACAGACAATAAATCTGAAAAATAAAATAAAAAATTTTGTCTTGCTTCCAAGGGAAATTATATAATATAAGGAAAACCTCATTTCGCTTTATGAGGTAATTGTATTATATTTGGAAGAGGAAGGGACGAAAATAATATGGCTTTTACAATGAAAAGAAAACAGCTCACACTTTACATTGTTGCCACTGGAACCAATCCCCCCGATCCCAAGGGAAATTGTTATTCCCCACCTGAACATTTCCCAAAGTAAATATGCCATTCCAACATAGGCCTAGTAACAAGAGATAATGTGTATTTACTGGAAGAAAAAAGTTATTTTGAGTATTGTATATAAAAGATGCTTATATTTCTAGTGAATAGGTAAAATTGCTAGAAATTTGATAAAATTCCTTGACTTTTCTCTGTCATCCAGATTGCTGGACAGTGGACACCCTAATACTATTCGGTTTGTTTTCATCTTTTTCATGAAGAGTAGAAAACAATTAATTACTATTTATATTTTAAATAATATACTTAAACCACACAATAGTGTTAATGAAAAAATACATGTTTTAAGGTAATTAAATTTAGGTATCAGTTAATATTTATAAAATAAATAATTAAGGTGAAATATTATTGTCTGAGCGGTTCAGTTGTGTCAACTAGAGTCTATTTTTATTTTTTTGCACTGTCTATCTTTAAATTTACCCTTTCATTCTTTTAAACTTTCTATGTCTTTTGCACACAAAGTGTTGACTCTGTAATCTACCCTCTAAAACGATTTCTCTGTCCTCACTTGCAATCCGCCAAGTATGAGTCACCACAGACTGTTCTTTCAAACATTTTTTTCTCCCAAACCAGTTCACAACCTCCACTCGCCCTCCTTCCACTTTCCAGCAGACAATCTCTTTTGTAGTACAAAGGACCATATGATCTGTTACCCAGCTAAAAATTGGTAAATAATCACAATAATCAGCTCAAAATGCAGATCATGATCATTAGCTTAACCAATTGTGTTAAAGTCAGCCAAATGATCTGATCAGATAATCGATCAGCAGTTGGCATCGGCCTGAGTCTATTGCCAAAGAGATTAACGGAAGAAAAGTGGCCAATTAAATGGCTTTGAAGCACACCTCAGGTCAAAAAGTTAACAAAAACATCTCTCTAATAGGTATAAAATTCGAATATAAACATACCAAAATGCTTAAAACCAACCCAAGAAAATGCTTAAATTTTTTTTTCAACCCCCCCCCCCCCCCAAAAAAAAACCAACTTAACTTCTAATAAAGTCAAGGACAGTCAAATTAGTTAATCTAATAATGTAACATTGGTTTGATTATAATATTAAATTCCGGGTAAAGGGCCTTGATTGTTTATAGGTTGTTCAACGCTCAGTCTAGGGTCTTAAAGTTATTCTTATCAACATGTTATAGATTACTTAATTTATTGAAATTATACTTTATGTCAATTTAATATACCTACAAACATTATTTACTTCCTTTCTGTCATATGAAGCAATGACAGGCCTAGCAAGCTGGTAGTGGAAAATATATCGCTTAAATAAAAAAGTGACTTAGACCACAGGCTGGAAACAGTGATGGACGTAAAAAAAACAACTTCTTTTCTAACTCTTAAGGCATTTGGAACTCAAAAGTTAATTGACACACAAAAGTATACCACCCATCCCTATCTTGAGCTAGATCTATTCAGTCCACCTAATTACACCCTATCTCTTTCAGGTGCATTCTAATGCTATCCTCTCATCTGCATTTAGTTCTATGCATTGCTCTTACCATTAGGTTTACCAGTGAAAAACTACATGGTTCCATTTTACAACAAATACTATAAAAATATTTAATAAATAATACTTTTTTTTAAAGTGTCAGGTTGGAGCTGTATGTTATTCTAAAAATGTTAAAAAAAATCCTAGTATTGAGATAAAAAATAATATTGTCAATGCATATTAAAAATCCTCATACTGCACACATGAAAAATTGAGAGCTTATTGCATTGTATTATGAAATAATCCTCATAACAAATTATAAATAATATTATAAACTTGTAATATATAATAAAACATTCAAATAAAGGTTAATTTAAGACAGTCAAATTATACCATGCAATAGTTTGACATGGGATAGTAATGTTATTCAGTACAGCTCAAAATTTGCTTATTCAAATATAAGGGTTCACAAATTGGTGGAAGTGAAGAGTTGATATCTGGGATAATACACAATTAAATGGAAAAATATACAAGGTTTAAGGAATAATTAATAACAGAACTACCCGCTTGGGCGGCCACGTTTTAGACTAGATTGCAGAAGACTAGGAGATAAGAGATTTGATCCCGGTTGAGTGCTTGAAAGTGGTTTTTCCTAAAAGGTTTTCCACTCTCCCCCTCCACACAAATGCAGGTGCATTTACTCTAAATTAAAACTTCCTAATCCCTAACCCATTATTGTAATTAGTATATAGGTGTATAACCCGAATGGGTAGTAAGACGTGGTGCTAAAAATAATAATTAAATAGCGGAAACCCCAAAGGGGATTAAATGCAATCAATTTAACAATATATAATGGATAGAAGGACAATGTCTGCACAGTTAGTCCAAAACATGGTAGACTATAAAGACATTTAAAACACAATAAATAGCTCAATTAAGTAAAAATTTTGATATGTTATTTAGTGACTTAAGAAGATATCAAGATACTTCCACAATTTGCCATGTGTCCAAGGTTGTTTAAAGTATTTTGTGAGCCACAGATACAGGAGCCAGTCTCATCTTGTCTAGTATGCCGGTGACAGAAAAGTAGGTTTGAATGTCATCCTAGACTAGAAAAATAATTTTTCTTGAATGATTTATTGCTCTAATTATGTCCAAATGACGGTCACTTCCTTTAAGTCCTATTTTATTAAGACTTGCACCATTAGCGTAAATCAGCGGATATTTCAACAGTTAGTAATAAACGGAACCATTAAGCTACTTACATTAAAAGGAATATGTCTAAACTAATATTATACTTTTGGAATGAAATAGCAGAGATATATTTTATTACCTCTATTAGATAGTTTATACAAAATATATAATAGAGGCACATTCACTAAATGAGTAAATGAGTATTCATTTGAGATGTACGTCACTAAGTTTATGAGAAATTGATTTACAGTGGGATTGAAGTCACACCGAGTTAAGGTGGGATGGAAGTAACCTTGAGGAGATCGAAGTTGGCGTAAATTAAGAAATGATGAAAGTCCCCACGAGTTAAAGTTTGATGGACAGTATTGAGTTCATCATCATCATCGCGTTGTTTCCAGCCTTTGGAAGTCAATTTAGTAAAATACCTTCATCTTCCACCATTCTTCTCCTCACATCTCTTTCTTGGCCCCTCTTGTGGCTATTTTTTTCCCACATACTTGATTTTAATAATTTTCTCTGGCATCCTCTCCTTCTCCACCCTCATTCCATGCCCATACCATCTCAGTCTTGCTTTCTCTAATATTTCATGTACTCACAGTACCCCAAATCTTCTCCAGATAGCTTAATCCCTAATCTTGTTTCTCCTCATTACAGCTAACATGATCTCCATTTTCCTAATCTCTCTTACATTCATTGTCCATGTTCCTGCTGCATATGTGACAAAGGTACAAAGTATGCCCTCTACAATACTCCCTCACACTTCAAGGGAACTTACTTTCTCCATGGTAGGTCTCTTATGCATCTATAAAACAACTCTTCCTGCTGTCCTCTTCTCATTAGATCCCCTTACTTCCACCTTTCATATTAATCATGGTTCCAAGATATTTTACATTCTGTATTTTTCTCAGCTTTACTTCATCCAACTTTACACCTTTATTAGGCCTTATCCACCTCTTTGTCATTATCATTTCTTCACACCTAGCCATACTCGAATTAAGTCTAAATTCTTTTACTTCATAATTCCATTCCTGTACTTCCTCTCACTTCTGCCCTATACCATCAATTCATCAGCAAACATCATGGCTTTCATTCTTTCCTTATTCGAGTTTTCCTGCCATTTTATTCATGACCGTTTCCATTACAATTACAAATAATAGTGGTGAGAGGGCAATCCCATGCTTCACTTAATTTTTTATTTTGAAATACCCCACCCTCCCACTATGTCTCATACTCTACAATACATGCTTTCCACTCTCATTACAATTCCTCTTTCCACTTAAGCGTCCTCCGCCGCTTTACAAACTTTATTTCTATCTACAATATAATATTCCTTCTCCACATCCATAAATACCATTACCAAGTCTTCCCCAAATTCATACCTACTTTTCATCAGCTGTCGTAGGGCAAATATTAAGTCTATTGTAGATACATATTCCCTTAAGCTGTGCTATTCTTCTCTTCACATTCCTTTCATTTTATTTCTTATTCTCTTTTTCAATATCTTCTCACATATTTCTGTGCATAAGCCTCATTCTGTTTCTTTTCTTGAATACAGTTATTATAACTCCCCTCTACCAGTCTTTCGGTATCGTGTTCTCCTTCCTATTCACTCTCAGCACCCTGTATAACCATTGTATACCTGCAACTCTTTCCGCAGTTAGTTCGTCCCCCTCTGGTGCTTTTCCTAGTTTCATCCTCTTTAATGCGTCCTCCACCTCTTTCCTCTTCTGCTATTTCTGTCTGATCCTCTGTTTCACTCTCATCCCATTCCTCTTCCGGGTTGAACATCTCATTCATGGTTTCTTTTATTTCCTATTGTGTTAAAGCTCTTTAATTTTAGAACAAGATCTTAACAACTTAATGCAAGGGTTGCGAAACTTATGTGACAGGAGCTGTATCAGCATGTCAGGTAGAGGAAGGGAAAACATTAACGCAACCTGTATGAAGTGACATGTAGGTATGTTATCTGCACTGGCAGCCCTACCACTGGAAATAAATTTAATTTAAAAAAAATTGAATTTAGCTTAACAATGATTAAACAATGGGGATTTTTGCACTCATTTACTATCATTGTATCTTCCTATGTCCATTTGCAATGTGTTGATGTATCCCACCTATAAAAATAGTTGCTCTGGTTAAATTTCTCAACAATCTGCTTAAATAGAACACTCTTAGTACTGTAAAGCAAACGAATGGTTAAGGTAATTTATTTAGACAATATGTATAATTCCATTTCCATACTATTTGTGTCAGTTGTACAAATTTATATTTATTTTATAATTTAAAGGGGACATGTTTGTTCTATCCGTACCAATACATAAAAGCTATGCCTACTTGGATGACACAGACAAAACTTTTATGAAAACATGCAAACACCCAAAATCAAGGACAAGAATTTACTTTTATGTTTTATTCTCATGGAGAGAGAATATTTAAATAAAATACTTCTCAAACCTTACAGAAAGTTTTTCAAAACTAAAATTACTAGAAATGAATCTTTTACTATGAGTCCTAGAAAAAGCATCACATTGTAATGCAGTTTTCTGTAGAATTAAATTAGAAGACAGCAGAATTGAGACAAGTGAATTAATCCAATTACAAACGGAAAAAAAACAAACCCATTCATCTCAATTTTATTGTTTTTGTCAGGTTCATGCAGTAATCCACATTGGGTTTTAGAATTAAATGGCTTTGAGATATGCTTTTAATGGAGGATTTTAAGAAAAAAAACTACTTTAACTAGTTTGTGCTCTTGTAAAGTTTGCAAAAATGTTATCTTAGAAAGATTTACTAGTCATTTAATTATCCATTATTATGATGCAGAACCAAAATTGTCTCATATTGTTTTCAAGTAACAAAACCTCTGCCTCCAAGAAATTTGGCACAAGACTCAAGCTAAGAAGAACAAAAAATAAGCTTGATAAAAGACAAAGACAGAGAAAGAAACAAAAGCAAATAACATAAATGTCCATCCATCCTCCCAGGCATCACCACTGTATCACAAACAATGTTGCCAGTTCGAGTACAGTAAAAACCTTTCCTCAAGCAACGCTCCCCCCTACAAAACTATTTTTCAAGACGCATCAAGTAAAAGTCTAAATTTAATTTTTGCCAAAACACCATCTGAAAATCCACTAGTTTATCTTTTAGTGAAGTATAAATTTATAAGGCCAATTTGAAATTAAAAAAGAATATTCATAGCTGCATTAAAAAACAAATTAATGGTTAGAAACTATATGCTGGAGAATATTAGAGAATATTTTGAGTCTAGATTTGGAATTGTGAAAATATACATACTAATTTTCTAAGTCTAGTCTTTATTTTGTAATGTTGCTGTTATTAAGTGACTACGGTCCTCCAACTGGCCATTTTGTGTCCCCACAAAAAGTGCACATCCTTTGGAAAGGAATATGAGAGGAACGGTAGGGGAAGTTATGGATGAGGATTTATTTTTTATCAATCCACCAAACCCAAGCAAGAGAGGCAGGCTGCCGAGCAGGGTACCAGGTAAAAGGGTGGAAAAAAAAGAGCGCAGGGCAGTAAGTGTTGGATTTTATTTTTCGGGGGGTGGGATAAGGGGCAGCACGGCAAGTCAGCGTACCGGGGGTCTTTAGGAAGGTGAGGTAACTGTCCTGGAACTGGCTCCAACCTGGCGGCGCTGCCGTGCCGCTGACGGCGGGGTCCGACGGCACGGGGCTTGCCGCCTGCTTGCTGCCACTTGGGGATGGAGCTCCTCGATCCGACGAGCTCAGCACCCCCTCTGAGCCAAAGCTCTCCTCATCGTCGCGATCCTTGTGTGAGTGCGTGTAGTGGTAGCTCAGCCCGGGCCGGGTCTTGTACCTGATGCCACAAACTGCAACAGACTCAGGGGTGGAGAACAGCTCACGCACACAGATGCATACAACACAGACACAACACAACACAAACACAAGGAGTACAAATAAAATAACATAGGTAGGAAACACGTCACCAATGCAAACAATATGGACACAACTACATTCATGGGGAAATCATTCAACATAGGCACTGGAATACACAAGTGCACACAAAATTAATAGGACATACATACAAGAAACTCTTTCAAAACAAATACTAGTGAGCCACATAACCAAATATTACAAATACAGATACAGGCAATGAGAACATTACAAATGAATTGAACAGTACAGAAGAAAATTACCATAACATGTGCACATACTGGAAACTATTTCATGCACAACACCGTACCGATGGTGAAACACATGCATTCTAACCGGACGCAAGTTTAGGAGGATGAGGAAAAAAACACAACAAAAAACTAAGATGATTTATTTAAAAAGATTTACATTCATTACTTTCTGGCCAGAGCATTTTTCCAGACACCGTAAAATAACATAATTTGTAACACTTGGTCACAGCTGATAAGCTGAAAATGTTCAGTTGTTTCTGTGTGTGAAACACAGTAAGTTGATTTTACAGATAAAATGTGCTCCAGTGATTACTAAAAGATACATTTTATTGTTTTGTTTTAACTATTAGGCTTTAAAAAAAGTTTTAGCTTGCATATAGATATTATGTCTGATAAAAGAAACTGACTATAAAAATATAGAAAATAGTTCTATTTTAAAACTAATTAATATAGTCAACTTTTCATTTTTGATTCTGATGAAGCTTATAATTTTCTTTTGAAATCTACCAGGATATTATGAAGGCAAAAACTCTAAAAATAGCGGCAGTTTTTACTACAGTAAAAAAGGTCAATTTTCTCAGAAACATCATATTTTTCATTAAATTTTTTTTACGAAAAACTACCTGAAATATTGGGGAGGGAAAGGGGAGTGAGAGAACAAAAGATCATATTTGTAAATATTTTCAGGGAGACCAATTTGATTTTTCTAGACTTTTCTTCGTATCTCACTTTGTTTAGAAATCACTTTAATATTTTGATTTTAATAGAAAAAAACACTTTTCACACCCTGCAATTTGCAGTCACCCAATGAAATTCTATGAGATATTTCCACCATAACATTATACATATTTTTAAAATATATATAAAAAAAGTTATTTTTTAAGAAATTCTATATTTTTTTAATCATCAGAAAAAACCACTGCCATATTATAAATTTTGAACTTTTATTTTATTTTCCGGTGGTGGTGATAGATAAAAGAAGATAGAATGTTGGTGTTTAGGTTTATGCACAGGGTGACATAAGCCCTAAGACAGACCCTGACAGCAAATACACATAAAGCACCAACTACATACATGATAAACACAATACACAAATTAAAAAATCAAACAAACGCACATGTATTAATTAATATATCCATACACACTCACTAATGCAACAAACACAACTCTCACAAAATCATTCAAAAACGATGACAATAATTACAAACTTTAAATAAAATTGGTAAGAAAACCTAACAAGTGGAGAAAGAGAGAAGATAATTCAGTTTGATCTTCAAAGAGTTATATTACTAAAGACTCAAAACAAATTCATGTGCAAAATGTAGGTAACATAAGTGACTCAATATGAAGAGGTTTGAGAATTTTCTTGCTGTAAGCAGATTTAGAAAAATATTTTTGAATAAATAAGAAAATAAATGAAACCATTATTAAAAAGAGGTGGTGGGAGGGGGGGAGGAGAGGAACAAAAATAGTATCTAATTGATTAAATGTCAGTGATTTCCAATAACCATGAAGTAGCAAGATCAGATAAAGGAACATGACACTGCAAGAGTGTAGAATATGTCTTATTTATAGCGAGGCCAATTATTTACAAATAAGAGCTAGAGCAACACCATTACCTTTTTATTTGCACCATTGAGTTTGCAATAAAAGATGCCTTTTTTCTTTTTAATGTTTCCTGGTGACAGGGAGGATGATGTTCATAAGCTGACTGTGTTCGTTCCCAAACGTTTTTTTACGCTCCCTTTATGTAAATGTAGGTATACTTCTTCTAAATTATAAATTACTTGTCTCTACCTTATTATTATTATTAGCACCGCGTCTTACTACCCGTTCGGGTTATACGCACTTATGCTAATGTGTAATGGTAGGGTGTTTGTGAGATGAAATGAAGGACCTACAGTTTAACGTGGAATCCGAACCACGGTGGAGGCCTGGCATTCCTCCTCTACCATATTAATATGAGAAAAGTCTGGGTAGGGTTTATGTAGTGTAGCATGGTGTAAAAAAACCCTTTGATCTCTGCAAAAACCACAAAATAAAGCAGAAATCTAATTTTATGAATATGAAAATATAGCACTAAAGTACCTTTTTAGTGCGTTTGATAATTTAAGTGAGATTCTGACACTTTTGAATTATCTTCCACACACAATTTAAAACAACTTTCAAATGTGTTGAAAAGCACTCATAATATTGAAACACAATTACAAACACACAGATACAACACACATTCTCTCTAAAAGTTCTAAGAAAGTAATGACAATGAATTTCTTTATTTTGCACGAAAGTTTTTTGGAATCAAAAAAATGATTCAAATATTACTGTTTATAAATACAAAAGTGTATGTTTACTCATATTTAGAGCCAGTGCTTCAAACAATGATCGACCACCTTTGTGAGAATTTGAAGAGTTTAGCCAAGATTTTCTCAAATAATACAAAATAAGTGTGTAAGCAAGAAATTCTGATTTCACCGTTAAATGTTCTTCTAAAAGCCAATAGCTGCAATTTCGCTAAGCATCTGTGATAGTTTGGCACCTGCAAATATGACAATCAGTTGGAATTTTTTATTTTAATTAAAAAATTTGTCTAAATAAGTGTAGCAATTTTAGATAGATTCAAGGAGTGTGCAAGACATCAAAATATGACAATTTTAATTAGTCTTTGACGCCAAGAGCTCAAAATTTCATTGCTACACTTACAAAAGTACACCACCTGTCCCTATCTTGAGCTAGTTCTATCCAGTCCACCTCATGACACCCTATCTCTTTCAAGTTCATTCTAATTTTATCCTCCCAACTGGTGTCTAGGTCTTTCCATTGAGTTTACCAGTCAATACTCTGAACTTGGTCCATTAGTACTGCATGTCCTGCCCACCATAATATGTGATTTTTGATTACTATAACAAAGTATTGTGATGATTACAGGGTATGTAACTCATCATTATGTAGTCTCCTTCACTTCTCAGAAAATATGACAATATAAAAAATAAAGTAAAATAATCTTTTATGTAATTCTTCAGGGGTGAAAATAGTATTTAAAAATAAAATAATACCAATCTTAAAATAATGTTTGGTCAAGAATTATCATATTTTATTGCTTTCAATAAGGATCATATTAATTAAAGTAGAGAGAAATAGGAATTCAAAAAGCATGTACTTGAATGGATGTTAAAGAAGTTGTTGCAATAAGTCAATGTGAAAGAAGTGCTTTAAGTTGGTTTGAGCATGTCAAGAGGAGGAGTGTGGCTCGAGTAAAGCAAATATATGAAGGAAGAATGTGTGAATCAAAAGGAAGGGATAGGCCATTTAAGACGTAGTTTAATGTTGAAATGAATGTGGGAAAAAGATGAACATTAATAATTTTAAGAATAAAAGAGCATGTATGAATGTTGTTGAAGTGAAGAGAGTATGGAAGGATAGGGAAGTGTGGAGAAAGTTAGTGAGTATGGATTAAGTACAGAATAGTTTTTTTTATAGATATATGTACAGTTTAATGCCTACCCCATAAGGAAACAGAGTGATTTTGTACGTGTGTGTGTATATTAGGGCACTGCGAGTACTCAGATTTTGAGCTTCGACCCGAGCTTGTCCTTTAAGATCGAGATCAAAAGTTTTGTAGGCTAGCCATTTTCGAGCTTTCACTTGATGTACTTAATAATCAATTTTTAAACCTCAATAGTAAGCCAAGGCTATTTTATTGAGATAATATCGGCATTTCCACTTATAAATCATTCGGTTACTTAACAAAACGTTAAATATTAATATCAATTTTTACATTAATAACATAATAGAGCTTTAAAACCACTTTAGAGCAATAAATGTATCCAATATTGTCGTCCATTTTGAAGTATATTCGATTGAAGTTGTTTACTTGTTTTGCCATGACAAAGCAATGAAAATAAAAATAGCTAAGTAGATTATTAGATAATTGAATGATTTTTTTTTACTATTTCTACCTGTTCCATTTCTAAAATAATAATTTATGTTAATGTATAACCAAGACACATCATTATGTTAAATGTTTTCAAACTTAAGATATTTAAAACTCGTATTAATTAATATGTTTAGCCACAAAACCAGCACTAGTTTAGTTACTATTTAGTTAGAAAATTGTGTTGGTTAACCAGTCTAAAATCAATGTTGATATTATTTATTGCAATACATATTTTACCAAACTTACCACATTTATATAAAAAAAGCATTTACTATTTCATATTGTTTGCTAGAAATATTATTTTAGTCATATTATTTTTAATTTTAAAGTATGCACATCAACTTTTATAAGCATTAAAAATTAAAATGAAGTAAATTTCTCAGTAAAATAATGCCTAGCGAGAGCCGGTACAACACGCATGTGCAACTGCGCATAGTGGAATGGAAATGGAACAGAAGATGTGATCATGCACAATTACACTAAGGGATAATAAACAAAATATGAAACACTTCAAATTTCTAACTGTTTATTATGATTACATTTTTTGTATAGGGTAAATTAAGTTACTGAAGCATATTTTGGAGAAATATTATCTTATTAAAACATCAATTATATTAACTTTTATCAAGACAGCGTAGAAACACTTTACAATAATGTAAAGTGATAGTGAAGGAAACAATCCTGAAAGTAGTGTTAGGTTAGGCCTAAATATAAACAAACACACTTCTCTATTTCTTCTTACACTTTCTACTTTTTAACTTTCACAGTTGCACATTGTTTTGAATTTACATAAATATTTATTTTTCAAAGATATATTAATGAAAAAGTAATATTTCTGAAAAAACAAAAAAATGTGCTATTGTGGAAGTTTTGAAGAAGTGGTAAGTATAAAAGTGTTTGAAGAAATGAAGAGAAGTGTTTTTTTTATCTAAGCCTAACCTATCATTTAAGGTTTGACTTCCTTCACTATCACTTACCTTAATTTATTGTGCAGTGTTTCTACACTTTCTTAATTTACATTTCCAACCTATCATGCAATTATTCATTTTACTATTTTTTTTTTTATAATTGTTAGTGTAATTTTAATATCCTCAAAGATATGAGTGTTGAAACAATTTTAAATATTTTTTATATCAGACTATATATAGGAAATCATAAAGATATGATACCTATTTCCATTTAAAATAAACAAATATATTCTCTTAACATTTTAAAATTATGAATATATTTGAACTTGACTCAAACTCAGAAGCTTTTAAAAATACTCGACTTGAGTTTGACTCGAATGAAAGAACCCAAGCTCGCAGACCCCTAGTGTGTATGTATGTGTGTGTATGCATGTATGCAAACTTAAAAATAGTATAAGATCTTTAAAAACCTATTCTATACTGGTGGTCAAACAAGCAAATGTAAATGCACCAGGCTTGAAATAAACTGTATTGCCAGTGAAAGGCCAAAGTTCAAATTTTTTTTACGATAAAATAACGTGTAGGGGGTGGTTTACCCACTTTCTCGATGATGGAGGTGCATATTCTGAAAACCTCTCCCTCCCACCCTAAAATGTAAACAAAGAGGAGTATTGGGTTTGGTTACCAGTATGGTTGAAAATTTATCTTTGGTGACTTGTTGGCTGAGGAACTGAATTGTTTATGTTGTTATTATTTTTATATTTGTAAGGGGTGTGCTGATATAATTAGTTGGCCCAAAAAGTGAATGTTACATATAATCCTGATTAAAAAAATGAATTTGGCTTCAAAACATAAAAGTGGAATATAAATATAGAACAATTTTTTAGTCTTGGGAAATTGACCAATAAATGGCTGTCAGCTGATATAACTGACCAAACAAATCACTGCATTCCGAACAAAAGGAGTTACTCTATTCAAAGTTCATACACTTATACATTTTGAAATACCCAAAATTAACCCCTTTTGTATGAATATAAATAAAAGTTGGTGCTCTTTGCAAATTTCATGAAACTTATCATTTACACTGGAATCTTGTACTTTGATTTTTTAAATGAATTTGAAAAAAATATATGAAGATTGCATGGACTTATCTATGTCCCACCAAATTCCTAAGGTTTTCCAGGTGCGTATTATACTGTCTTTTGAAATGCTAATCCAAGCAACTAATTGAAATACTATAAAACTCAAAATAAGTTAGATTACCTTCGGTTAAGTTTTTTTTGGATGCCATCAGAGAATTGTTTGTTTTAAAACAAAGTTTAGTTGAATAATACATTCAATTTATATATATTTTTTAAACTTTGTACACCTATAATAAAAAATATAGATTTGCTTTGCCATTGATGGAGAGAGGTAAGCTTAATAATCTTAGGGGATTCAAATCAATTTCAAAAAGGTGGTTACTCAAAGTTTAAAGTCTTAACACCTCGGACCCCATTTTGCCAAGGTTTTCGACCAAGTTCAAATTACAATAAAAATGCCATGGTGTCTTTTTTGAAATGTAAAAAGTCATAATGAAATCATATATTAAAATAACTCAACAACAGTTTACATGTGGATTGGCAGATAAATTAAGCTGTAATACCAAACTTACAGTGCAATATTAAAAGTCGTATTAGAACACAAATGGATGCAAACTAGATCAGAAACATCAATATCTAGATGCAAAATTCTACATTTCAAAACTTACTAAATAAAAAACCATTAAAAATAAACTACAATGTAGAATATGATACATGGTAGTTTTAAAAGAAACCACTAAGTACATGCAACATTTTTCATCAGTTTTAATCACTAAATCCACAGTTTTATTTATTTCAATCTAATTCAAACAAGGTTCCTACCAAATTGTTCATGTTTAAAAATGATAAAATGAACCGACAAATTACAAACCATGTTTAAATAAAGGGATGGATGTGAATATTCATGATAATCAAAGTTAGGTCAAAATCTGTTGATTATTTCGAAGGTATAGAGTGGAAAAGTGTGAAACAAAACAACGAATGAATGAATCAAGGTTTGTATAGTAGAATCTGAGAAAAACAAATAGCTTAATATTATAGCATTATTTTGATTGTAATAAAATGATTAGCCAATGTGTTTGATTCAAGATTAAATAAAATACAAAGTAGAATATCCGCAAAGAGTCATATAATTCCAGGTTGAACAAAATAATTTTCAAACAATGAAAAATAATGTAAGCAGTAAAACAACAAAATGTATCGTTCCTGATTAAAAAAACACACATGAATGAAAAGTTTGAGCTACGACAATGTGACATTGTGCCAATCTAGCTTTTAATAATTCTTTTTTAACGCATATGCACATGTTATCTAGAAATATTTAATTCATGTTGAAAATATTTTTTTTATTATTAATAGAGATGGATTGAATTCTCATTTTTTACAAATCTACAAATATGAATCTTCAAAACATGATAAACATAAGAGGTTTACTTTACTATATCAATTCTTAAGTAATTCTTAAAGAAAACCTCTTTTTGCTTTATGAGGCAATTGTATTATATTTGGAAGAAGGTATAAGGTACATAAGAGTTTAATTTTCTTCAATGGTGATATCAAGTTATAACTTTTTAAATGAGGAGAAAAAGTTGTCCTTGAATTCCAGGACACTTTTGAAAGGTATTCAAGAGCTGTTGAGATCACAATGTGAAGAAATTTAGCCTTAACACTATGTTTGTAACTAAGAAATATTTGGTTTATTTTGACCAGAAAAATGTTTTGATACAAAGAATGAAAAAACTGAGACCTTTTCTGGCATTTCCTACATCCCCACCTTAAGTGAAGTCCACAATAGAGTCTAGTTTTAAGTTCTCACTGTAGCTATGTTGGGCTTAACCACCACCACCACCAGCATTTTTTTAAAATATCAAATTTGACATTTTCTTGAATTTCAAATATCCTTAAGAATTTGAGGTATTAAAGGAGGAGTTTTTAACCAAGGGCATGAAAAAAGTATTGGTACTTTACTAATATTGATATTTTCCTTTCGATAATAGTAATTTATTACTCACTTTTCTGATACAAGTACTCACACACCGGTAATGGAATGGTATCAAAATAAACAACCACTTGGTTGCTAGGTGTTTGTTTTCCAAAGCAGGAGCTACTTTAACTAATACAAGAAACAGGCTTTTGGGGGAAATAATGAATCAACTATTATTTCTCAATGACTGCAATTTTAAATGATTTTTTAATTTTGTTTTTCAATGATTTTTTTTGTAAACTATTGATTTAGAGCTTCACCAAAATAGATTTAAAATAAATATTTTTAATAAAAGCTGGTATGGTAAAATCTTTCATAATAGCCATAATTTACTATCATACCTTCCAACATAATTATACAATAATAAGATTTCACTATAAATGTCAGTGTTTTAATATATATGAATATACCATTATAGTGCAAAAATTCTACTTTTTACTATGGTACCACATTAAGAAAAACATGTTTTCCGGAATAACATTTTCATACCAATACCTAATGTTTTGAAACTAGTACGATATCAATATGTTTATTCCGATGAGTACAGTATCAATACTTTTATTTTGATACCACATCCCTAAGTATGAGAACTAAATAATGGGATTTTGGGACTCAATATTTGAACAATTTAACAAATAAGTTGTTAGGTTAGACTAAACTATCACTGTTATCATTACAGATTGTGTATGATTTGCAATTCATCTTCTAAATAAATATGATAACATACCTAAGATATTAACATATGTCTAAGTCTTAGAGGTGCTGGCAACGGGGGTATGTGTACATATTGGGCAATCCATTGTAGATTTGTTTATTGTAAGAAGGTTAAGAACCCCTATATTAAAGAGTTCAAAGGCTCTTTATCTAGTTTTTATAATTAATTTAATTGCATATCAAAATATAATATTATAAGCCACCTTAAAAGTGTAATTGTAGCTCTAGTGAAACACTGTTAGAGAAGCAAGCAACTATTTCCAATACAAGCATGTACAATGAGTGAAGAACCCGTATTTAAAAGTTTTTTATTTCCTAGCTGAAAGCTTTATTGCCAACATTAGCTACAAAAAAACCTTTTAGCTAAGTTGAGATAATAAAGGTAAATCTTAAGGAATTCAACCAGAATTCTTATAAAAGAACAAATTATATCTCTATATAAGGAAAACCTCTTTATCACTTTGAGGTAATTGTGTTATATTTGGAAGAAAAAATTAAGGACTCTATAAATAAAAACCACACTTAGTGTACTTTGTTCAGAGCTCAACCTCGGTCCCTCGGAAAAAGGTAAACTATACTTTCAGAGTGGATAGCACTGAGTAGTGAATTTGTTATGTGTCAACTGAAATACTGGCCACAGGTTGGAATCATGTGGAGGATAATGATGATGAAATAGAGCTCCTTTTAAGTACACACTTTTCTTTATGTAAAAAAAAAGTAACGTAAACAAAGATTTGAATTTAAAATAGGTTGATTAAAACTTGTTGTTTTGCAATGATGCACCACATTAAGTAGTCAAATAACCCGCTTCGGTGGGCGCATGATTTAGGGTGCTAGTCTTTCAATAGATTAGACTACCTATAACAGGGAGATCATTGTTCAATCCTGATCGAGTGTACTGAGGGTGGATTTCCATTTTTTATACATGCAAATGTGTGTACACTTCCTATAAATTCAACTTGACATCACCCCTAATCCATTAGTGCAAATAGTGCATAAGCGTATACTCCAAAAGGGTAGTAAGACACAATGCTAAAAAATTAAATTAAAAAAGTAGCCAAATACATATTTTGATAAACACAATTGGTGTAAAATATAACAAAGTGAGTAATCAACAAGACATTCGGTGGACAAATATTATGATTACCAAGAGATGTTGAATTTAATATTTTAACATCTCATTGTTTTTTCACCTCATCTGTTTATAAATATAATTTTGTCCACTGAATGACTTGTTTTTGTCCACTGAATGACTTGTTGATTACTCACTCTGTTTCAATTGTTTTTATCACAATATGTATCTGACTACATGAAGTGGTGCTTCATTGCAAAAACAAGATTTAACCAATTCATTCTAAATTCAAATCTTTCTCTACTTTAAATTTATATTTACTCCTTAATACAGTTATAAACACAAACAAAAATAAGTAAATAGTCATAAAATGAAAAGTGACATACATGTTTCGAATACAAAATTAAATAAATGTATGTATCCAAACCAGTCAGTACCTTCCGATTAGGTGTGTGGTTGCATACTAGACTGTTTTGGGAGACCAGAGCTTGAACACTGACCCAGCCCTATGTGGTTTCACATTATCTCACTATAGTCAAATGCCGGTATATTTCCTTAAAATCCACTCTGGTCATCTTGTACTATTAGGTTAGTTCTCCAATTATAAATGGCAAGAAATAAATAAATAGAAAAATGTAAGTAATAGAGACTAATTACAAAGAAATAAGAAATAATATATAAAGTATGACACAAATAAATATTTCTAAAACATTCGATTATATTTATTCGCACAAATATGTTTTGAGTCATGGAGACTAGAGGTTTAAGGTTCAAAAGTGTAATCTTTTTCTACTTAGAGCACTTGGCCTTGAAAAATAATGTTTTGTTATATAAAACTAACTCTATTTAGAGGCTCACCGTGTAGCTTAAGTAAGAATTTCAGCTTGAGCTAGATGTCATATAGTATTTTTTTAAGTATTCGCTATAAAACATCAGAATCAGAAGAGGTGACAACAATTTAAAACATTTGAAATAATTTAAAAAATAAAATGACTAATGACAAAACTACTATCATTCAAATTTTGCTGTCTAGTGAAAAATGCAAAACGATGTACTTCAATATAATGTTTTGTTAGATTGTAGACACTACTACGTTATACATAAAGCTCTGCCATAATTTAATTACAATATTATCAGGGTTGTGCAATGCTTTGAACTATAAAATTGAGTTTTGGCTTCGACAAATACCAAGTAAGGTACATATTAATGTTTGTTTTTTGTCTTTTTGTTCTGTGATTTAAATTTCCCATGAGAGTTGTAGTATTTGAATTGCGTGTTTTAAAATTTACTTGATTCACCAGTCTAAACCAAAATATGCTGAAACCTTTTTGAAATAAAGTATGTTTTAAGTTATAGTGTCTGAAGCTATTTAAATATGCACAATAATAAAATCTAAAACAGTCCAGTTTTTATTCTACTTCGAGAATATTTAATATAATTCATTTCAATCCCACTTTTAATCGAAAATATGGACATCAAACAGACAAATGCCTATAAATAGCTCCAAGAAAATTATTTAAAGTAACTTTGTTATCTGATAGAACATATTTTGACAGTCAATAAATGTGTATATTGAGGATGGCAGAGTGTGATAAGATTAAGTAGAAAGGAAAGACATGGCCCAGAAAGTAGCCTTGAAGTCGTCTAAACAAAAACAGTGAATAAAACAATCTCAAAAATGTCTTTATATAGCATTTGAAAATATTGCAAGCACATTTCACCAAAAATCTAATTATATTAAGATTTTCTTACTTTTATCAAATGTATATAAAAGATTTTTTTTTAAATCTCTTACTTTGTTAAATATGCTTGAAATTTTTGGCATTTTTAGTTAAGTAGTCTATCAAATAAAATTATAAGGGAATTATAATTCCATTATTACATTACACCGGTCAAAACAACACAAGGTTAAAATTAATTCACAAAATAGAAGAGAAATACCCACACTTTCAACAATCTACTCTAACCAGAGAGATAAATGAAACAAAAAGATATGATATATTAATTTTTTCACCAGAAGTTCAATGAATTATTTTATTTCTATCAGCTGTTAAAATCTAATACTTTCACCTAACTTTTATATTTTCCAAATAAAAAATATATAGATATATATTTAACTACTATAAAATTAGTTGATAATAAAACAAACAGTTTGAATGATTACTTAAATTTAGTATATGTTGATGTGATGAAAATGATAGTCAAATGTTGTGATCCAACAGTCTCTCTATATTGATTAGTCAATTATGTAAGCGAACATCGAAATTCATGTTGTGGAGATAATTCTGTCACTCTAGTGATAGAATTTAGAAACTATTTTTGAAATGAGAATGGAGACTTTCCGAAAGCCTTATTTACTTAAAATATAGCGTATGGTAAATTTTTTGTTTAAAAATATATATTGATCGAAAACTTGAAATTTTGCATAAAACTATATTTATCAGTTTATTTCATGAACTTCAAATATGTAAAAATAATTATTTTGAACATGAAACAAATTTTTGTGTTTTCAAATAAGGTTTCTTGCATGTATTGTGAAAAAACAGTTCAAGGAAAATAGGTGTTCTTTGTCATAAATGCCACTTTTCTCAGTGCAAAAGTGATTTCAAATCAATAGTGTCAGACGCAGCGGACATTCTACCTTAATCCAAATACTTCCAGGGTTAAATATTTTCTTAGTGGAAAATTTCCTGTGATTCCCAGACACCTTGAAGAGTAGCAGAGATTAGATACATTTAATTCTAATCAAATTGACTAGTATGAAGACATAACACGGGTGTTTAGAAAAGAGTGATTTGAGTTTGATGTGGAAATATTTAGTCAATACACAACTCAGTGTTTGAGAGGGCAAAAGGTTGGAAATGTGTAGAATGCTTAGTCCTATAGTTTGCCTCTTCTTTTTGTACATAGGTCTGTCTACTCTTTTAAGCTTTAAGTTGGATAACTTGTGTTCACAAGTATTAAGAGTATTTACCAGGGTTTTTCTGGGTGAAATTCCAGGTGTTTTATTCAATTTTTCCACACGCACAATGAAATCCCAGTTTTCTAAGTTTGTGGCAATCCTTGACCAAACCTTTTAATATCTGTGTACAATTGAATGCATAATTTTATTTGAAACCTTTTAGCTACCCTAGGTGAAAAGCAAAGGTGGAAGGTGAAAATACATAATAGTAAATTATTTGTTCTGGTACATTTTAAATATCAATAATCCTTCATAAAGTTAGACTTTCATTTTTCAATCATTTTCAATAAATTTGGTAGAAGTCAATGGTTTCAATTTTGCTCATTCATGGAAAGATGCACTTATTTCTAGCATGCTGTAATGCTAATACAATCCTCTAAAATCTAATAGATCATGCACTATACAAATAACTATAAGCTCATGTAAAAGAAAGTTTCAAGAATTGATTAGTGTGAGTAGTTGCTCATGAAGTGGAGTTTTGTTTCATTGCTTGAGTATGTATGCTTATCGAAGACAAATAACAATGCTATGACCTTAAAATTGATAAAGGTTTCGGTCTACTTGATAGACAAATAGATTCTGAATTATAGTTAATGCTTAACCTTCCTTGATAGTTAGCAATATACAATATTCATCATTCACAAACCTTAAAATTTATGTAGGTAGGTGTTATATTAAAAGATTATCTCAGATGAAGCATTATAAAAAACAAAAAACTGTGGGTAAAAATGTATCCATGGCAAATAATAGAGGAAATACAGTCAAGTTGTCAAAAAAATGTATAGTGATTTAGCATCAGTGGATTTCTCCATAAACAATCTTAGGATGTTTAAGTGATAAATCAAATATATAGCTAAAGTTGTGTTAACTTAAATGATAACTAGTGTATAAAAGGGGGTGTATTGAAATTCCATTACAGTAAATATGATAGGAGTATAGCGGGGGGATATATATACACACACACACTTCAAATAATTTGCTATAATGTGATATCATTGAACAAGACTACCAATACTTTAAAATCTCACCTAAGGGTTGATCACATGCTAAAACAACTTTATACCAAGCAAAAAATTATGATAAAAAATCACTATTAACCCTATTCCCAACTTAAACGATGATTTAAAAAATATTTAACAATAACATGAAACCGTTAAACACCAAGATAAACTTAACCAGCACCAAGACTTACGTTCGCAGGCGAACGGTTTTTCCGCGTCCGTCAGAGCATCGTAGTTGGCCTTCTTCCGGCCACGTCCTGGACCCTGGTAAGTAATACGGACAAATACAGGAACCTTCACTAAGTCGACAAGCCATAGGTGACTTGAGGAAGATGTGCCCTTTATTACTCATACCCCCTTATTGTGATTTTTAAAATAATACACCCGCAACCTAAATTATTATACAATCAATTAGCACTCTGATAATAATTATAATTAAATTTCACTATGGCTCAAAAAATAATTAGCCTATTATCTTACCTTATGTTTGTTCTTTTACTGTCTCACACTCAATACAGGGCTTATGATTAAGCACAATCCACTTCCAACTCATAAAATTAAAAACAAAAAGAGTGGGGGGAAAGGAGTTACCAAATGGGTAGACCTAAAAGACCTAAAAACCCTAACTGTAAGAGAAAAATACAATGTTCATGTTTTAAAAAAAAGTTTCACAAAACAATCAAATCTTAAAAGAAAAATAATACCTTTTCTTTAGCAAGGAGTCAACTAAGAGGTTTGATCCATATAGAAAATGCACTTGTTTTGAAATGTTATTGTATTCTATGTGACTAGGAATATAGATTTTCAGGTAAGAGTGCAGGTATTGTCCTACCGGTACTTCAATGTTCAAAGACTATATTTGGGGTATTTTTTTTAAACAAAAACATTTTTGGTTTAGATTCCTAGCATTTACAGTTTAGTGCCATGGGCCGATCTGATCGGCTTTGCCTTCTATTGTTAAAAGTGCCAGAGTCAATTTGGTCAGCCTTATAGATTTGCGCTATTTCTGGTGTTTCTCAATAGATGGAGTTAAAACTTTACATACAACTATAAAGAGAACATTTCACTCTATTAATTCCTACAAAGTTGACAACATAAATAATTGGTTATAAAATGATGAAATAGCTGTGGTATTCTTAGTACACGAAACCTGAAATAGGCTTGTCACTCTTCACATGCAAATAAGGAATAGGCTCTGGCACTAAAAGGGATAATTTATTTTTCGTGTGTCCAACCTCTCATTAAAATGTTATTTATTTATATATTGTACTGTAAAAAAAAGTGTAAATAAATAAATAATATGGTCACGGTGATGATTGGTGCAAGAGCATTAAAACACAAATTTCACGTTGAGTACATTTTCAAGTTTCACAATTATTTTTTCAGCATTGTATTTTTACCTGTTTGGGCTATATGTTTATGTACCAACTACACTAATTGTTTTAGGGAATAGGAAGGTTATTTTTAGAGGACGTGCATTTCCATGGAAGGATAGTGGAAAATCATATTGGAAAAACCATCCTCAGTACACCAGATCGAGATTTAAACCTCGAGCTCCCCATCATCGGCAGTCTAGTCTAACACAAGCGTAGCACGTTAGACCATGCAGCCACCAAAGCAGGCCATAGTTAAAAATATCCCAATTCTGACTGTTTTGTTCATTTCCTAATATTTTAAAACTAAGAACCAAGGTATACATAATTCTGATATCAAGGAATCAAATTTGACATCCCTATTTACTTTCACATCTAAAAAAGCTTTAGTTTTTGTTATTGTTAAACATGCTTGCCACTTAGAATTAGTTCTGTGTAGCTCAATTATATAATTTTTAGCACCTCGTCTTGGTACCTGTTCAAGTTATACGTTTAACTAATATAAGTTTAGTTTCTTAATTAGATAAAACATTAAAATTAGCAAGAATATATTTATTTTTTGTGTTTTCATTGAAAGTTGGCAAGATTACTAAAGAGTTTATTTTTTAATATATCGCAAGTGCATTGGAAAAATGTATTTAATAAATGTGATAGTTAGGAAATTAAATGCAAATTATTGTTGCTATAAAAGTAAATGTGTAAATAACCCTTTCACCTTTCCCCAAATATGTTTATTTCTAAAAACCCTGAATCAAATAGGCTAAAAAATAATATTTTTGAAAATCAGCTAGAAGTATTCATATGCATGACACTAAATATTGTCAAGTTTAAATTGTAACTTTTTAAAATTATGATACTATAAGCTAAAAAACAATTTGTCCTATCTTGGTGGGAAAAAACAAAAAAGTTATTTGGTATAAAAAGAGGTGGGATAAAAAACAAACCTACTTTTTAAAAGTGCTTACAAAAAAATACTCAAGACCAGAACAATGGAAATATTAAAAGAATTTGTGTTTTGGGTTTAATTTTTATGATGATGTACATTTTATACTAAAAAGTTAAAGAAAGAGGCACACATATTTAAATTGAACAAATAACTTAAAAGGTGCAATATTAATAAAGTGGGAGTAAATGAATACTAATTATGCAATAATCCACATAAATTAAAAAAAAAAGTATTAAAGTTAAAAAAATAAACAATACACCACACCTTTATAAAGTACAGCAGACTGTAATCACGCTTGAAGCATTAACTTATGGCAGAGTTAGATGTAAGTGCATAGAGTATATTGCTAGGTCTTACCTTGGGCTTCTTTGCAGCAGGTGTTTCGACTGTGCGGGCCACTTTGGTGGATTTCTTTTTGCCCTTACGCTTGCTATAAGGCTCCTCATAGTCGTAATCAGAGTCCGGTTCCGGCTCGTCAAACCCCTCCATCTCCTGCATATCAAGCTCGTCGTAATACCACGCATCCTGCAGCAAATCCACAATGTCAATATATGGCAGGAGTGGTCTACTTTTGATTTCAAACAAGTGTCACACTTGATGAATTGTGAGGGGATGATGCATTTAGATTAGGGCAGTCTACTCTCCTCCCCTTTTTTTTAGTATGTCTTATTAGCTGTTTGGACTATATGCTTATGTACTAATTATGCTAATGGTTTTAGGGATGAGGTATGTTATATTTATAAGAAGTGTACCTGCATTTGTGTGAGTATAGTGGAAAACCATTTTCAATCTCAATCACCCTGTCATCAGCAGTCTTGTCTACAATGAGAGTAGTGTCTTAAACCATGTGGCCACTTAAGTGTCTACCCCTTATTCCTGTATCTTGTCACCAAATGGATAAGAAACTATAATCTACCAGTGAGCATGAAACGCAAAAAAAAAGTTATTTATTTTTCTAGGCGTAGTTTGAAAATTACACACGATGTAAATTCGGTATACAAATTAGGTTATAAAGATAAATTAATATGGTTTTTATCACATCTTGTTACTCATAGACTCTATTCACATTTAAATGCACTGATGTGGCAGGGATGGGGAAGAAAGTGTTTAGAAAAATGTACCCACATTCATATAAAAGGAGAGTGGGACATTATTTAGGAAAACCCACCCTCAATCAGTTCAACCAGGATTCAAACCCGAAACCCCAACCTTGTGTCCACCAATCCAGTATTTTTAAAGTGTGGCACCTTGAGCATTGCGAATACCAATGCGGATGAAGTGTATGTAACCTAACTTACACCACTATCATCGAATTCAACTTGACAAATGCGCTGATATAAAGTACTTGAAACAATGATACAAGATCTCTTCAACTAACCTTTGCAGACTCGTCCTTCAGACTGACGCTTTCCTTGCTGTCCTCGTTAGCAGTGGCGAGGTTCTCGACAACACTGACAGTATGCAGGTCACCCTCAATCTCCACCTCCTTGCGGCGAGGCTGCATGAAGTTGCTGAGATACTGACGGCGCTTTTTGCGCCAGCACTTTGATGGATATGTATAGATCTGTCCCTCACGTAGCCCCGGAATCCTTTGGCGGGTGGTCATGAAGAGGTTTGAATGGTTCTGAGCCACACCTAGGTACATCAAGTCTTCTGTATTGATTTGATCAACATTAGGGGGGTTTTCTTTTATGCATTGCCTCTTACTACCTGTAAGAGCTATTCAAATATGTATACTAATGTAGTAAGTGTGAAGAGGGTAAGCTTAGTAGTCAATCAAGAGGAAAAAAACACCTAGGTGCTCCTATATGGGATTCAAACATCAACCTCCCTATCACCCACCACAAAACCATGAGACTGGTTACCTTTATCTGCGTGCCTCATAAAGTGGGTTATCAAGTATATATATAATTAGTAGGTTCAAACAATGCATTTGAATGGGATAGGAGTGAGAAGAGAAATTTTGTGAGAATATACCAGTTGTGATTGGCAAAGAGGATGAAAATCCACCTGAGCAGGGCACATGGCCCAGGATTCAAACTCAAGGTCCAAAAGACATGAGAGTCAAACCGTGTAGGTAAGCTAACGTTTGTGGAGGTTTTTTTACTGGTTTAATCCCCCCAATAAAGGATGAGTTAAAGAGGTCTTCAAAAAGTGCAGTATAATTTTAATCCAGTATGGAAGATCTTACAAACCTGTTTGTGAATCGAGGAATGGCATCCGTAGCCTCCTCTCTATGCATAGTCTTGTGTTATAGTTGGCAGAGTTTTCAATGGCTTCTTTGTAGGCTGGGTCATTCAGGAAACTAACACAACACCAAAGTAGCTTCACAATTTAACATTGTTTCTTTGGACAGGAGAAAGGAGGGGTGTGTGTCACAGGGGCCAATTGATATGGGTATGATATAAAATGAGCATATGTCCTAAAATTTCAAAAAATCTCAATAATAAGACATAGACCTATGTATTGAACTGATTTATTTGATAAATTAATTATAACTTGAAAGAAGATAAGTCTATTTAAAATAATACTAAAATTCTGTCCATCCTAAACGTGTTACCTATTTTAAATTAGTGTCAAAAATTATGTTACAACTTCTTAATAGCATCTAAAAAAATATGTATAGTTTAAGTGTGTGGGCTATTGGCCTATACAACTTTCATACAGTATCCTATACAAACTTCTGAATATAAAACACATGACTATAGAATGTATTATTTAAGGCAACTAACTTCTCTAGAGCATATCACTAATTTTAGAATTCCAGTCTTCAAAAAATGCCGAGAGGCCCCTGTAAATTATTTTTAACTAACCAAGGAATCACCAGTAATGTTTTTATTGGTGGTAATGGGGAGAATGTTGTTTTTATTTAAATTTGAGTTAGTTTTTTTAAATGTTAAGAACATAAACAACATTTTGCCCTACTAATATATTATGATAAAAATGTATGAATGGTAAATGTGTTTATATATAATATTTGGGGGGTTATACACATTAAGATAAATCAGTTGTTTCCAAACATTTTGAATGGCATACCACCCTAACAATTTCCATAATTTGGAGTACCACCAAGATAATGATGAATATTAACTGAACTATTTTGATAAATTTTAATGGTGCCCAACAGGGCTATTATTACCATTTGATGCAAAGTTAGTTGCTACCGCTAGTTAGCTTCAATTTCGAGGAAAAGATAGCGTTTGGATTATTATTACCACTACACTTTATATCGCCCCCTAGTTTTAGCTTCGAATTTGCTTCTAGCGTTAACGCACAGAATAAAATCAGTTTGCGCCAACAGATGGCAAAACTTCCCCAAAGAATATTACCTTTTAAGACGTTAGAGACTAGAAATTAGGTTATTTATTTCAAGAATGCTGGTATTCATGACTGAACATTATTCATATGTTTTTATTTTCCCAAACAGATGATCACAAGTCACATTTGCTAGAAAGATTTAACCTAGTTAATTTAATAAATCTCTTGCATCATTTTGTTCGCTTACGGTTTGAAATGAAAAAAATACTAGGCCTACATCATTCAATACATACAACATATTTTAGTAAGAAATCATAATGTGAAATATGCATTCAAATAGTAATGTCACATGGGGAAATGAATTAATATGAGATGTTAGCCAATAAAGAAACAACTTTTTTGTAATATGTACACTTTATGACCCTATGCTTTATTCTTCATATAATTATTTGTATTGATACCATACTAAGTGTAACATGTGTGAAGATGTTAGCAAATAAAACTAGTTATTTAAAGTTGATGAAAGCATTCAAGTACTCCCAAAAATAGTGTTTACACATATTTTCTACAAATTAATGTAAACAAAATTGGCATTTTTTTACCTTGTTGGCCTACTAAGTTAACAATAAAATGAACAGGAGGGTGGTTTGGATGGTTAAAAATAATAAAATGCATCTTTTATTTAAAGGGGATTATTGAGATTTTAGTTAAGTGATTAAGAATATAAGGATATTATATTTCTTTATAATGAGTTGTTTGCAATTTATTCACTTCAGGATAACTAGGTATAACTACTAATTATCGGTTTCAGGTGAATTTAGTTAACCTTTTATGATTAAAAACGTAGGCCTAAACCAAACCATATGTAAACATTAAGCTAAGACCTATTTTGGTTATTTCCAGTCTTGGCTGCAATATTTCATAGGGCTAAAACTTATATTAATGTGGATAGTAACTACTGCTGTAAGCTTATGTATAATTAAGTTTCAATAGGCTTACATTATTAAAGCTTTGTTGAGGCATCTTAAACAGATTAGGCCTACCTTTTTACTATTTTGTCAACTGGTCTGTCCACGTGTTTTACCCTAATAGGTTATACTTAGATGATAAAGGTCAAGTTATAGAATTCAGATTGTGAAGCAGGAGAGTGGGAAAATCTTTAGAAAAATAAAATCACTCATCACACCCAGCTAGGATTCAAATCTTAACTTCCCCAACATTGGAAAATTAGACCAAAGAGACTAACGTCTTGGTCAATGTTGCCCCATGAGGTGGATTAACAAACTACTAACATCCCAAATATGTTGAAGCCTAACTAACCTCCACACACTATAAAGCCCACAAACAATTAATCTTAATATTGGAATGTCCCAAATATCAGTGTGTATATGGTGAATAATATTGCATTTTGATAGTGTTGTGTTTCAAAGAAAATATTCTTTTAACATTCAGTCTAAGCGTACTATCCCCATTCTTGGTCTGCATTATGATAGAGGCGTATTTAAAGTTAGATTACATGAAAAATACACAAAAACTTTTTGAGATTATTAAGTTGGGCTAATGATATGGTAAGTTTAAACTAGGTAGTACAAAACACTTAGTATATTACAAAACCTAGCAAACATAACCTCGTAATGCAAACCAAAGGACAAGTAAAATATCTGCGCAAATTAGCGTCACTCTACTAGGAAAATATTTGCGTTCACAAAGTGGTCGGCCAAAATAACTTTTGATGAAAAGTCTAGCGTCTCTCTGCTACAGTCGCAAATTCGTTTCGAGTCATGGTCATAATAAACCTACAGGGATATAATAACACAACACTATTTATTTATTGTTATTTAACATTTGTACTCAATCAATAAATCTATTAGTTTACAAGTAGCAAATAGATTTTTTTTTAATTAGTAATATACATGACATACATATTAAAGGCAAATTTTCTGTTAAAAATTGAACTGCAAAATTATGTGTGCATACAAAGTTAACAAATTTGCGAATTACTATTTTTTATCCAGTTTAACACATGTATAAATAAAGTATTTAGTGAAAAAGCATGTCTTGAATATTTTTGGATAGTTTGTTAATATCTGGCTCAATGTTACTTAGATTTAAGTGAAATTTTTGTTCTAGATTAAGTTTATTTCTAAATGTTTATAATTGACACCATCGCTGAAAATCCAGTCTCACACAGGTATGTTGTTGATAAATTCAGTAGGAAATTTAAAGCACATTTTATAAGAGAAGGGTATTCTGAAGATCGGCTTGCCCATAATTCATCACTATCGAACTTGAATGCCCTTTTCAGATCACCATCCAAGATGAATTAATCAGTTCTTCTAGCTCAGCCAAATTTATACTGTTGGATGGTAATTATAAGAAATTAATTGCATATCCAAATAAATTCAGCATAATCCTTTGTGAAGTATTCTTTGAATTGTTTGATTAGTTCATAAGAGTGGATCTTCAAGTTTAACGATACCTCACCGCTGATACTAATATAATTTGCTGTAAGCTTTCAATTGTTGGAAATTGTTGCATAGTATTGTCTTTCAACAGTAGATTTCAGAAGTTTAAAATTCTTTATGAATGACCAAACTTTGCCAATCACAGAAAATCAAGCTATATGTTTGACTTGCAAACCTAAATTTAAATCATTTAATTTGCTAAAGATGTCAGTGAGTGAGCTATGCTAATTGTGGTAACCAAAACTGTTCATCAGTATACTTCTCACTAATTTCAGAGTTATGTTTACTTACAGCATCCCCGTGGCTTCTTTGGTGCTGACAGACAGCTCACAGCTGACTTCTGAAAGTCAAAATTTAGGTATATACATAAATTCTGACTGTCAAAAGTGACAGCTGCTAAACACATGTTTTAGCAGATCATCTGGTTCGGCGTAGGGATACGTAATTTGGTCTGATAACTTTTTAAAGCTGTCAACTGTCAGCTGTGAGCTGTCAGTCAGCACCAAAGAAGCCATGGGGTTACTGTAGAAATATTTGCACTTAGGAACAAAACTCAAACAAGAGGGTTAGGACTTTTCCTTTAGAGCCACCTAACTTCCGAATGAAGAAGTGGGTTATTACGAATACTTGCCATTTATGAATAGAAAAAAAAAAGCTATGAATTCAATGCTCTTGATTTGATAACATTAGCAAATCTTATTGCATTGTTGAGGACATTTCTTAAGTCATCTGACATCCCTTTTGCTGCTAGTGCTTGCCTGTGTTAGGTACAACCCACATCTGGTGCTACTGCTTTAATCCTTTGTCCCAACACCTCCATGTTTTCCAGTCATTGAATGAGCTCCAACTAACCATATACCCACAGACTTCAGCCAATCCGAACCATATTTTGTAATATAACTATTCAGTTTATTAAATATTTCCTTTAATGTCACGGAAGGAAGAAATTAGCAAAAAAACAACTTTAAATTCATATTCACGTATAAAGTGGCAATACACCATCAATTGGGTGAACAAAAAAAGGACTGGACTTTATTTGTCGGATGAATGACCCTTTAACTTTGTTGGATATTTGTTCAATTCTACAGATAACAGTATTGTCTGAATGTGAGACAAGAGTCTAACTATCTGGCTGCCTTTTCTCCCAAAACACAATAAACAATGTAATTAGGGACTGGTGTATAAGATTTTCTCCAAATTTATGGGGTTTACCACACTTAGCTATTCTTAGACTATCTAAAAACAAAGATTTAACAGCACTTTTGTTGATTCCAAAAAGATACATTTTCTTTATCAGCCATGTCTCTTTGCCTATAAAAAAAATTCCATAAGTGTTTGAACTTTATGCTAAAATGTCGCTGTAACAAAGATGGTTTCATAGACTTTTTAAAAGAACTTTAGAATATTGCAATACAAGCTGTGGGTGTGACTCACCATCAACATCAATAATTCAAACTAAATAATCTGAATCATAACGCTTCATATATAAAATAGTGCTAGAAGTGGATGGTGAGTCACTTCGTTCTTGAACGGAAAATCTTTCCGATAGTCTTCTTAACCATTTATCTATATTACGTTAAGCACCGGGTCTTACTACCAGTTAAAGTTATACGGTTATGTAGGGCTACTAATCACTTTAAGGAGTTAGGTATTAGAAAGTTTGCATTTAGAGGAAGTGTATCCACATTTGTATTGAGTGTGTATGGGAAACCACTTTAGGAAAAACCACCCTAAGTACACTCGACCAAAAGTAAACGACAATCTCCCCATCATCAGCAGTATAGTCTTTTGCAAGAGTGATGCCTTAGACCAGTGGTTACCAAATGGTGGACTGCGGTTCGCATTCAGACATATTTAAGGAGCTTGACGAGATAGCGATAAAAGAAGAAATTATGTTATTTCAATTGTGGGCGGGTAGTAAACATGGACGGCCAGCAATATTAAATAAGTAAAATAACTAAAAGGAAAGCAAATCACATTTTTGAATTAGTGTTGTCCTTAACGTCTTGAACTCGAGCCATTGTTAAAGTTTTGCCTGACCACGGAAGTATGTTGAGTTTTTAAAGCAGACCTCCGCCAAAAATAATTGGGGACCCCCGCCTTAGGCCATGTGGCCACCGAAGCAGGTTTATCCATAGTTTTTGTTCCAAGCAATAAACAGTAAATCAACACAATTAATTAATTCCATACGAAAGTAATATCACAATGATGTTAAAAAATAATTAAGGTTTAGTCACGTTTAAACTACAGCTCTCAATCCCAACATATTTTTGTACACATACACAAGAAAAATAGGGTTTCAAATAATGGCAATCAACCGACAACTAACTGATGGTGTAGTGACTATATTAGCACCAGCTGGAATATTTTCATTTGAATGTTCAGTACAAGATTGCGTAGCTGCACTGGCTGTCTGAGCTTGAATCAGTGTTGGCACCAAACCAACCAATGTATAAAACTATTTTCTTTTTGGTTAGCCTTGATAATAATATGTTTATAGGATGTTATGTGGGCTTATCTTTATGAGATTAGTTTGCTTGCTTTGTTTGGCTTCTCAAGAAGTATCATGGGAGGGAACGTAGGGTACATCAAAGTATTATGTAACACAGATATTATACTAAATAATAATAACCATACCAATGTTGAAAAATAATATTACAGTTCATGTTTTCAACTTTAATAAACAAATTTAAAGATAACTTCCTAATATATACATAGCATTGAAAATTTAAGTTTACCATTTACCTTTTGTTTATCAATTTTTCAAATGCGCTTAGGTGGCATTGTCTACCCAAGACTACAAATGCCAAGCACCCCCTCTCAATCTTTTAGTTGGATAGTGGCTGTCTGTTGGAGCAGGCTTAATTTAAAATAGGCATAATTAAGTTTCGGTAGAATTTAGATTTCTTTCAGATTTGCTTACAGAGGCCATTAGTAATAGCTTATATTGTACAAATAAAAAAATAATGTCTATGAAAACAGGAGACTTGTTAATTACTTTATTTATTGCGTATGAAATGCAATATCAAGAAAAAACCAGAAGAGTCTCAAAAAGATGTAGTGAAATGGAACAAAGCAAAAGTACAGCCTTTATATCCAGGCAAGTTTGAAGAGTCCATCAAGTGTTATTTCTCTGTATCAGCAGCATGTTATGAAAAGGAAAGCTTAACATATCCTTAGTTATGTTCAAAAGGTAGGTGTATTTAAGCCTTTACCTTCTTCATTGTTATAAATTCGTGTGTATATGCAACATTATACACCCGCTAAGGTGGCTATATGGTCTAAGGTGTCAATCTCTCCATAGATTCTCTATCTAAAGCAAGCAGGTGACCTGGTGGTCTAAGGGTAAGGTGCCAGACTTCTGTGTTGGGGGTCCAGGGTTCAATCCTCGGTCCCGGCACGGATTTATCTGATTGTCAAACCCTTCCTTCACCTCTGACAAAACGTGTATTAATCACAACTTGTTAATGTGTGGAGTGCCAGGCCTCCACCGTGGTTTGGATTACACGTTAAACTGTGAGTCCTCCATTTCATCCCACAATCACCCTACCATTACACATTAGTGTAAGTGTGTATAAGCCGAACGGGTAGTAGACGTGGTGCTAATAAAAAAAAAATAATAATTTTAATACCTAGTTGATGAAGGCATAGGATAAGTATTTCTCCTTCAATCTAATACTATTCATGTAATAATAATTATAGTGACATGGCGGTCTAGGGGTAAGGTGTCGGACTTCTGTGTTGGGGGTCCGAGGTTAAATCCTCGGCCCCGGCACAAGTTTATCTAAATGCCAAACTGCCAAACCCTTCTTTCACCTCTGACAAGACATGTATTAATCACAACTTGTGAACATGTGGAATGCCAGACCTCCACCGTGGTTTGGATCTCACATTACACTGTAAGTCCTCCATTTTATCTCACAATCACCCTACCATTAATGCCGAGTATATTAATCCTTGCATCAAAAAGGATGTACCAAATCTGCCTTCACTCGACTGATATATGGAACATGTCCAGGAAAGTCAATATCTTCTTCAGGTATATAAAATTACGGTATTTATTTACAGTATCGATTGAAATTGGCAATTTTTTTCGCATTACTTTTATCAGAAACACACAAACTTTGTGCCGTTGTTGTCTTTTTACAGATTGTCAAGTGTTAAAACCGAGAATTCTGTAAAACCATGCCTGTGGCATGTGCTTCCTGATGGCTTCATTATTCCAACATATCCGCTGAAGCAGCTTCTTTTCAAGTCCTGGAACCTGGGAATAGAAGTACATTTGCGTCCTTCCTTTTAAGGAAATGTGTATCCATATGGCACATTGGAGGCAGATTCCTCTGTATACCCTACAATTATTACTGCCTGTTCAGGCTGACCTCCAGGGCAGATCAAGTGTGCATTGCGGCAAATACTTTGCCTCAAAGAAGAGCATTAAGGTTCATAGAATACACCATCCTGCAAGCACTCTGAAACAGGGTAAAAGTAGGGTGTAACCTATTTGTATTGTCGCATGATGCAAAAAGAGCTGTTTTGCCCCGATTTAAATGAATAGGTTGACTGGTTTGAAAAAGTGGATGTAGAAGTTGTGGACTTGTCAGTTACATGTGAAGTTTCATTCCGTCATTGAATCAATTAGTGATTAACTAACTCTCATGTGGATGTTTAAATATGAAGTTCTAGTCTTTTACACCTTAATGGCTGCAGAGTTATCAATAAATAATCAATTTGATTGTTATAGTAAATAAACTGGCTGGCTTGTGTGAGGAGTGCAATGTAGTATTATATACTTTTGTAAGCTCTCATACACATTCTGTGTGTACTACTATTACTTGAAAAGTAATATATTCAAAACTGTACTTTGCAAGACTGATACTAATTTTAAAAAGGCTATTAACTTTCCAAATACTTGTCTGTATGTTCAGTTATGCATAGATAATAATACACTCTGAAATCATTTATATTCTGGGGTTTAAAATTGAGTTTTAAGGTAAGTGAACCACAATAAGGTAAATCCACCATAAGTTGACACCTGAAGGATTGTTTTGGTCATTTGAGTCATAAAATAAAGAGTAGATTAAGTATAAGAATATTTATTTATGACAAATATGTTTGTGAAGTACATTACCATTTCAGTTTAACATAAAATAATATTTAAACAAATGAATGTCGTCATATTTTAACATATTTTGAACTGTGCAAAATTCACTGAATTCTCCTAATCTTGACACCCTTATTCTTAATGTTGACACTTATAAAGAACACTATCTAACACTTTTCATACTAGGTTCATCAGAGTTCATAAATAAAATAAAGCCTACATAGATATTTTGTACTTATTTTTACTAACATAGGCTACTAGAACCTATATTCCTGGTTTTGTATTGATCAAAAAATAATGCTTTAAAAATGTCCTCTTGAATGTCTGTCAGCAAGTCACTCAGACTGACATCTTTGATCAAGGGCCCATCTGAATCACTTTATTTAATACAGTTATCCTTTAATTTCCCTGAATGCCGCTTTATTGGTGCTCTCTCATTCTTTCATTATTTTTCCACGTTTTTAAAGTGACTACACTGGGTCTTTTTTCTTTAACACTCTTATTAGAAGATGATGGAATATCATTTTGCCAGAATAAAGATATTTAAAATAGGTGATGGTTAAGATTCCTGTAAAATTGTTTTATTTTTAGTTAAATTTCGTTTTTTAAATCTCACTTTTTGGTGTTATTTCATTTTTTAAATCTCTCTTTTCGATGTTATTTCATTTTTATTTAAACTTACATGTTATCTGAGGTGTTTAAGTATTATTTATATATTGAGACAATGTATACAAAATTAAAATTCATTATTGAAACCTTAAATATTTACTTTAAAATTCTTTGTCAAGTTTATTTGCATATTTCACAATTTTATAGCTTGAAGTTAGCTTACACTACAACAAAATACTAATCAAATTACAGCATTGTCAAAATTTCTGCTTAATTTATTCTTAATCTCATGTTTATTTAAATATTTTTTTTGTAAAAGCGGTGTTATTTTGTTTTATAGAAGGATTTCATGTAAAAAGACGATTTGTTTTATTTCGCGTTTTAAAAACATTGTAAATCATATATAAAAACTATCAAAGGAAAAAATACTTGATTCCATCTTTGTATGGCACTTTTTGCTTCATTGTGTCTTATCATTTTTATGGGGGCTCTAGTGATGGTACATGCGATGGGTTATTTGCAAACACCATTCTGCCTACTCGGACTATGCTCATTGGTTGCTGTTAAATTGGTTGTTTCTTGGTGCTCTAAGGGCCAGTCTTATGACTCCTGGATAAATATTAATCTGGTAGATAAATATTTCTATCTGGTTGGTAAGTTAAAAGTGTCTTATGACTGCAAGATAGCATTTATCAGCCAGATAAAATGTATTTATCCATCACATTTTTATTGAGAGATGTACCTGATAACTTCTGTCTGAAAGTTAAAATGGTTGTTGCCATAATGACGCGTTGTTTTTAATGAGGTCTTTCGCCTATCAGAATCTGTTTTTAGGTTAAAATCTTGGTTCACTTGTTTAGTAAGCACATAACTATATATAAAGTTAAGACATTTAACTAACACTTTAACAAAAACTGACAAGCTATTTGTAGGTTTATATTTATATAAGAAATTATCAAAATGTGAGTACAATAAATGGAATTTTGTAAACGTTGTACCCAACTATTGACCACATTTTGGTAGACACTGAAATTATTATTTGCAAGACATTTTAGCTTCTTCACCCACGTGATGCCATCCGTTTACTAGCACTTGTTTAGCAGCCATTATTTAACAAATGTTGAGCGCTGTAGAAAAAAATCTTGGTTCACGTGTTAAGTAAGAACAGGTCCAGGTTCTGCTATACAAAAAGTTAGAACATTTAATTCATAATTTTACAAAAAATGACAAGCTATTTGTAAAGTTATAGTTATGTAAGAACAAATTATTTAAATGTGAGTACAATAAATGAAATTTTGTAAACGTTGTACAAAATTATTGCCCACACTTTGGCAGACACCAAAATTAGTATTTGCAAGACAACTTAACTTCTGTGCCCACGTCACACCATCTGTTTCCTCGCATTCGTTTAGCTACCATTATTTAACAAACGTTGGGCATTCTCGCTAGGTTGTAGGGGTAGCATCAGGGCTTATACGCATGTGCGCACCAGTAAAAACAGTACCAACCTTGCATTTTCTATATAAAAATATATTTATCCTACAGATAGCTATCCGGCAGATAAATTCAGTCCATATTACGTGTAAAATATTAAAGTGACTGATAAGCTTTAACTGGTAGCTAACATTAACCTCCTGATAGCAATATTTATGTGGTAGTCATAGGACCGGCCCTGAGTTGTAAAGTACCGGTAATCATTGATTTGAGACATTACTTATCGCTGGCTGTTCATTAAATTGGGTTTTTGGTGAGCTTGTTACTATGGCATTTGTTGATTCTTGGTAAACAGCTTACTTCCCCAAATTGTTGAATGAGTTAAATAGCATTTTGCATTTGCCAAGGAGTATACTTTAATTAATAACTTCTTTTACTCTTTGGGAACCATCATAGAGCTGTAAAAAATGAATAAGCCTTGTGATATTTTCTTTTATCATTGTTATTTACTTGATTGAAATATGTCAACAACAAAAAGCTAGCAAAAATCTTTTAAAAATGGCAATATTCCTAAGCTTGAAATCTCTGGCTTTATCTGAATAGTCTACTTATACAGCGTCTCCTTGACTCGTGGCCTTGATAGCTGCATTGGTAATCACATGACCAACCGTAGGTCTGTCTGAATAGTCGCGAAGGATACCTATACAGTTTTCTTGAGGTCTTGGTCACCATGGATACAAAGGCTACCAGCCATGCACTGTTCTTGTGGTATCAATTGCAGTGTTTGACTGGCAATTGTTTTAGTATTATTGTTTTGTCTGCTAGTGCACTGACACGTTGTCCGCCATTTAAAATAAGGTTGTTGCCATTCAAATAGTTTGATGCAGTCTTCGTTACGAACAGGGCGTTAAGTGTAAAATCAACAAGACTGCGTCAAGTCTAAAACTTAAAGGTCCGACTAAGGAGCCTTGGACTATTCGGATATAGCCCGAGTCAACAATAGTAAACCTATTCATTTGCTGTTCCATATGTCTACATAGCCTAAATTGACTGTTTAGCCAGAGTTATTGAATCATATTGTGATATGGTAACATTGTTTGAAATGTGTTGAAACTAACATATCATGAAACACAAAAATATACAACAAAAATGAAGACATACCTTAAGCTAGCAGATCAAAATCTTCTTCAAAGTGCAAGGAATTTAATGAAATGCTGAACATATGGATACTTCAGCAAAATATGATCACCACATTGAATAATCAATAACTGATAGTTGATAACGACATTGATAATGTAGAAAACTTATCAAAATGCCATTTCCAGCTGAAGTATTTTGCCGAGAGTGAAATATCTCTCATTTTTAAAGGTAATATTAAAATAATGTCAACTTTTAGTGCTGTGTCAACATGTACAACTGGACCACAAGAAGTAGTTTGCTAACGACTGAACCATAAGTAGTAATTCCCGAACAAGTAAACCACAAGAAGTAGTTCATGAAAGACTGAACCACAAGAAGTAATTCAAGAAAGACTGAACCACAAGAGGTAGTTCACAAACGTCTGAACCACAAGTAGTTCACAAATGACTTACCCACAGTAAATAGTTCTCAAACGACTGAACCACAATAAATAGTTCTCAAACAACTGAACCACAAAAAGAAGTTGACAAACGACTGAACTATAAGTAGGTAGTTCATGAACTATTTAACTATAAAAATGAACTGCTCATTTCAGTTAATTAAATTACTTTGAACTGCTACCGGCAGTTAACTGTACTGCCCATCTATAAACTAAAGAGAAAAGAATAAAGCTGGGAATTCTGAATGTGAATGTCTGGGAGTGCGTCTACTGGCCCGCATCACACACATTATACACGTCGGATTTTAATCTGCACTCCAGAAATTCCATTAGTATTGCTGATGATCGATTTGTATGATGCATACAGCACAACCCAGAAGCATAAGGCCGAGGAGTACCAGAAGCTATCTGCCCAGACAATTGAAGGTACCTTGAAACCGATCTGCTTCATCCCTGTGAGGAGTAAAGTGCTCACTAGACCATAGTCTTTCTCAGCATCTTAGAGGGAGGCAGAAACACCAAGGTGTGATGATAAACTAGACTTCACTGAAATCATTGGTTTCATGACCTGCCAATATGATGACTTCTGGTAGCTGGCATGATTGTGTTCTCGATACATTTGAAGATGAGCAGGAAATCAAAGTGAGTTTCCTTCCTCTGCATGGCCCAGCTGTCAAATTTCACATACCCTGCAGCACCTGACATTCTTTGTGTACACCGAAGTGACATCCTCATGACAGTGGATCCGTTAACAGCAACAGGAAGAGTTTAGACATTCACAAAGGCAGAGATAGAAAATGCAATCAGAAAATTGTTGGCAGTGAAGCAGTTGTGAAGTTTTGATATAAGTTCTGTAGATACTTTAAATTCATTTTACTTTTCAGCTACTTGTATTAAAATGTGCATAGGAAAAGTACAAAAATACACGCTGCATGAATGTTTTAAAATCAGATGTTTATATGATCCCAATGAGGTCTGAATTTGAAATTTTCAGGATTTGTTGAAAAGAGTTATGTAGAAACATTACACCAAAGATCATAAATGAAATAATATACACTGTTACTTACTCTATGGCATTAGCAACTAGGAACACTGTTACAGAAAAATTGAGAAAAGATAAACATCTTTGTCCACCAAAGAGCATAAGGATCAAATTTATTTTCAAAGATCTGATGTATAAAGTATATGTATTTGCTTCTAGTTCAGAAACTATTGGTTCTATAAAAATATATTTCAAATAAAAGATGTATAATTTTAATAGTAGGCCCTACTAGGCCTACAACTTTACAATGATAAGTTATTTCATATCTCAAATAGTTGCGGAGAAATGATGAGAATTGGAAAATTTCCCTCATGTAAAGTACCCTCAAACTCATTTTCATATTATTTAAACAGTGGGTTATCTATATATAAATTCAATCAAAATCAAAATCGTTAGAGCAAATTTTGTGAAATTTGAATTTTCTCTTTTTTTCCCTCTAATAAACTACCCTTAATTTTAGGGTTATATGCCAAAATTAAAAAAACTCAGGGAAACCATACAAAGACCCCAGACACAATTTTTTTTTTGCCCAATTGGAAACATTTTTCGGCTCTAGCCCGAGGTACAGACAGACGGTATTGTGAAAAAAACTTTTTGGTTTTGGGGGGAGGGGGTCATGAAACATCGACATTAATCAAAAACTTGAGTTCGATTTTTATTAACAATCACAATACTTTCCTTCCAAGGTGTAGTTCTCATACATGTTGGCCTACAGTCGTTTTGGCCCACCATTATTTATCTTAAGACTATACCTACCCTCCCTGGCAGTGTGTTGAGTTTTCTAATGAAGAAATTTTAAAAAATTTTAATCCATAAATGTTATCAGCTATATTAAATAAATTTCAGTAACTCTTTAACCTTAAGGGCCTACAAATAAAAAACCAAACAATATTTTCCCATAAAAATGTGACTTCACTGCGAAATTTACCACCTGACAAAAAAGTAGTTTTTCAGAGATATTAAACATGAATCTAAAAATACATTTAAAAACAAGAATAAATTATTATGAAAATGCTAAGCTATAAACTAGCGATTTGTCCTAATTTCCCAGAAAAATAAATAAAGTCATGAATAATTTTTTTTTTCCCAATTAAAATACATTGAAACGGAAACATTTTATTGACAATATTTCAACTATTTTTATGAGATATTAAAATACTATAAGCCTACAAATTATGAAAGATGCCCACATGTTAATCAAATAAATACAAAACAACAGTATTGAATTATTATTTTTTTGAAAGAAAAATATTTGTTAAGAATCAAGCATTTTTAGTTTTGAGCACAGCCATATAAAAATAGTGTACATAGTACAGTTCTGCACTAAAACATTAAAGGCGCGCCCATCTATAGACGCTACTCATCTTGGTTGGGCGACAAAACTTGGAAGAATCCATTTTACAAAGGGTAACCTATTGATCATTCATCCAGTATTTAAAAAACAAAAAAACGCGATAGTAAAAAATCTGATGATTCATAAATCTAAGCTAGGAAGAAAAATCAAATATCAACGGAAGATATTTATTACCTTTTAATTCAACAAACTTAAAATAATGATCATATCCGAATAGGTACATATCTCAAAATATGCTAATAGTTATTTCTAAAATGTACATACATTTTCCGAATAAAGCTTAAAAATACATCTTTAAACCTTTAGCTCTAAGAATAAATCCATACCTTTCAATTTTGCTTAAAACGGACGGATTAACGACATGTATTTCACAAGAAGCCATTTTCCATTTTCTTGTTTTCGTTTAACTCGACGAAGAGTCGACATTCCGTGTTTGGCGCTAGTAGCGCAAACATCAATACAAACATAGCCTCCGCAATAATGTAATGATCATTTAGAGACTAAACTCCTTGTTTAACGAATAAGAAACTATAGTTAAATAATCATTATACGATGTACAATATTCACTATTCACTATGTACGGTATTGATTATAAACGCTATAATTGAAAATAATGTATTTAAACTTCTTGCGGAATATGTGCTATACAATATTCACAATTAGCTATGAGCTATGCCATAGTTCAAAATTATTGTGATCAGAGAAAATAATTAATAGCGTAAAAAATAGAATTATTATTAACTAAAACACTTTGGTTATTTTTGATAATTATTGATGCCTTTATGCTGATACTGGCATATTTAAAAGAGTTATTGCAATTTTCATGTGTAGGCTCCCTGCTGTTCTTTTGTTGTGGCTATGGTAGTCATAGTTGTGTGTAAAAAACGGTATTATTGTGTACTAAATTCCTGTAAACTCCAAGAGAAAATAATGGAAGGCGATAATTTTATACTAACACGTAGTGACAAAATGTTGGTAGAGCTATAATTTGTTGTCGAAGGAGTATAGTAATGAAATTTGAATAATAAACGAGGAGCCTTTTTTTTTGTAATATTTATGATTTCATTTGAAGTTTGCTTGTCACAGTTTCCACCTATTATACTCATGTATTGCAAATTAGTGTGTACCATGGAATCATATATACTTTTGAGTATTTTTCTAGGAACACTTTGCCTTAATCTTAATAATATCCCAATGACTGATATTATTCTATTTTTTATAATATTATTAGCACCGCGTCTTACTACCCGTTCGGTTTATACGCACTTACGCTAATGTGTAATGGTAGGGTGATTGTGAGATTAAATGGAGGACCTACAGTTTAGCGAGGAATCCGAACCACGGTGGAAGCCTGGCATTAATTCACGACTTGTCATAGGTGAAGGTAGGGTTTGGTAATCAGATAAATATGTGCCAAGACTGAGGATTGAACCTCGGACCCACAGCACAGAAGTCCGACACATTACCCCTAGACCAGGCAAATAAAATGGGAGTCGGCTGGCGTGTTGCTACGCAAAGCCAGCCAGTGTATCCTGTCATGATCAGGGCATGAGATAATTCGACCCTTTATAGGGCTAACAAGGCTGTTAGTACGATCTCCTAAATTACCGGGAAGGTGCGTGCAGATGGCAGTCTAGAGGAAGATTAAATCCTTCTCAGGGCCGACTACTCCAGCATGGGTGAAGCCTGTGGGGCCCCTCATGCTCCTGGAGGTGAGGATGCCGCAAGTGGCTGCCAACCTGAACTGACTACCCTTCTCAGGGCTGCTGGCGATACGGCCCCTTCCAAGGCCAACGATGCCACTAACGCAACCTTCCAAAATACCGGGAGGATGTACGCAAGTGGCAGCCAACAGGAGGATTCGGCCCTTCTCAGGGTGGGGCCCCTCCAACTCGAAGAGGTGAGCGTGGCACTGCTGGTTGCCAACCAGAGTCACTTTCCCTTCTCGAGGCGAGTGATGATTCAGCCCTTTCTTGGGCTACCAGGGCATTCAGTATAGCTTCCTCGGGCTTCAGCTTTAGGATTAGTGTCGGCCCCCTACAAAGTGTCGGCAGCAATGATGACGTGGGTGGGTCCAGTGGGCCCTCTATAGCTCTCGGCCACTGATGACCACTGACGTCCACTGATGGCCAAATAGTACTGGTGGCCCTTCCCAGGGCTGCTGGCCCAGAAGTTTGGTGGAATGGCAATAACTTCTGCTGTCACGAAGGGCTTAGATCTAGTGGGGACAGCGTAAGCCCTGGACCCATAATTTTGAAACTTGCGAAAATACTCGCTTGTGAGCTAACTCACAACTCATGAACTTGAAAATCGCAGGCTGTACTGAAACAGAGCTAATTTTGAAAGGGTTCTACTGTCATGCGAGTCGGTGTAGTGTTGTTTCGCTTGCAACTAAGTTTTCAATCCGACAACACTGTTAAACCATGACGTACCAAAGGATTGAGGCGATGAGATACCACAACACGCCATTATACAAGATACGTAACTGAAAGTAAACACTATTATTGTATTGAGTGCATCATATACGACGATTTGTTTAGTTTCATTGGGAGACCATCTTCCAGTTGTTTACATCTAAGTTTGTTTTCTCAAAGTTCACTAGAAGTAAAACCATATCTTCCACTTTAGTATACTTGATAACGTGCTTGACCCATACTTAGGTTATCACGAGTTCAATTCCTCCTCGGATAAAATATTTTAAATTTTTGTCTGAATTTAAATCACGTTTTCATTATTAGAATTCAGTAATATATTATTTTATTTTCGCAACTATTTTTAAAACATAAATATACACATAAAATGTTTACTATGCGAATAATAATTAGCTTTCTTAGCCTTATTTTAAAATATTTACAATTTTATCTCATAAACCCCATTAATTTAATTTTTAAATAATCACCTACATACAAAATTTCCAAATTAATGTAGGCTTAGCGTTTTTAATTTAATACCCTTTTAAATTATTTTTAAGGACTATTATGTTATTATACGTAGACTCAAATACCTTGTATACTTCTATAGAATATTTTTAATACATATTATATGCTTACTAATACGATCATTTAGAATTAAAGTTTAAAGTCTGATAAATAAAAGAAAATAGAGTTGTGAAGATTTAAACACGCGAAATTTATATCATGAGACGGTCACGTTACCGACTAAACCAAATTAACAGTTGAGAAAATTTGAAAAAATTAGAATATATCGTCCATGAAACGGCAATATGTCTTAACCCACAGTGACTACATTTTACAGGAGACAGAAAAAACTTCTTAGGCGTCTAAAAATCCTATATTTATGTTTATAATGATATTGTTTTATGTTATCTTACGTTCTGTTTTTCATATCCAAAATGAAATCATACTAAATTTTATAGTAACACAAATTTATGTGGGTTATGACATTTTGCCACTAAACAAAAATCTACCTGGGGATACGACATTATGTTTAGATTAAATATCAAATAGATAGACTTTTTTAGGGATACAATATTTTAACATTATGTGTAGTTGTAACCCACAAGTCTAAAGATAGTAAAATCTCAATTTTGTCAAATTTGTGGGTTACGACATATTGCCATTTCATGGACGATATCATTATGTTTTCACCCAAACAAACATTTTTAATGACGGATTGCATAAAGTGTACAAAAAAGTCATATTATTTTCTTCTGTAAACCTATTTTGTATAGTGGTAGGTTTATTTCAACAAAATCACTCTCAGAAAGCTGCAACCGAAGAGGGGATGGATCGACTTTGTTATTTTATTGCCCATTCGATAGACAAGGCCTGTCTCGCACAGTGTGTCTGGCGAGTAAAATCCGCTCGCTATTCGATCGTGTGACGTCAGTTTCTGCAGCGCAGAAGTTTCAAAATTAGGGGTTTGCGAGGTTATGTGCGAGATGAGAGAAATACGCTAGCGAATCGCTACTCGCACGTTTCAAAATTAGAGGCCCTGAACAGAGGGCATTCCGTGCAGCAAGGGCATCTGAAAGTGGCATGGACGCACGCGTTAGCGCAAGTGCCTCAAAAATCCGTGTCAGCACCATAATCCCTCACCAAGGAGCTACGGCAGGTAAGATGAGCCTGGTTGACTTTTCGTCAGATTCTAAAGATAGGATCATACGCTTCCCGCATGTCAACAGCTTGCGTGAGTCCGTGGACGTGGAGGTACTGTATCAAAACCAGATAAAGTCCAGGGAGAGCTATTGGAGATGTAATTCCCCGTGAAAACCACCACCCAGATGCTTCAGATGGAAACGGGACTAAAAGACCAGAGAAAGGCAGCAAGTTCCGAACAATGTCACCTCTCTGACTCCCAGGGGGCACACTATAAGACTGCATTCCCTATAATTACTGTGTGGGCTTTGCATCTTGGTGAAGAAGTAAAGGTTGTCTAGGGCCCTGTACAGTGCAATAACTGCTAATGGTTCGGCCATGTGAGGAAGGACTGCCGCACCAACCCGAGGTGTGGGTTCTGTGTGGGTGACCACGAGAGGGTCGGGTGCCAGGAAGAGAAGTGATAACCTCCGAAGTACCTCTATTGCTCAAGAACTCACTCTTCTGCCTGGCAGGGATGCTCGACCTACAAGACCTTACGGGGGGCAGAGATGGCATGAGCCTCCTAGGTTTGCGAAGGGAGGACAGATGGTCTTAGCGTAGGCTGGAAGCCCCAGGGGCACGATGTGGAACGGAGGGTAGGCATGACTCCAGCTCCAACACCAAACACTCTTTCAATATTACCTTGATATGGAGACCATCCCCTTTCCGATGGGTGAAGGCTCCCATCTAAGCTACAGTCCTGGAGCCCGCCCCAGCTGGCCCCTCCTTTCCCCAGTTGAGGTTCTGCCTGAGACCACCCTTCTTCCTTCTAATCCTTTCAAACCTACCTTCCCAACTCCCAAACCTCTTTCTCCCTCTTTCCCCACCTCCTTAAGACTACCCCACCTTGGAGGATGATGCAGCCTTGCTAGAAAATGGCAATCAGATGATCAAATAAATACTTGGATTGAATCATTGAGACTTTTCATCAGGAAGAAGGTTTAGGGTTCTCTGAAGAGCAACCGTGGCCACCTAATCATGGAGGATATTATACTTTGCCTAGTCTCCCAAGATGGCACACTCAAATAGAGGACCACTAGTGCCAAAGGAGTTTCTTGTCGCACTCTGGGACGCCAACAAAGTCGTGAGGGAAAAGGCTAAGTTTGAAAAATTCCTGGTTAAGCATCGTGTCGACGTAATTCTGTTGGGAGAAACCCACTTGCACTTCGTAATGAGATTTCGTTAGCAGAGTTAATTTGTCAATAGAGTGACTGAGTGGGGGATGTGGGCAGGGGTGGGGTGGCCATCTTAATCTGAGGGGGCCTCGACTATCACGCCATCTTCCTCCCCTTCAACACACGGAAGCATCGGCTATCCAACTGGTGACCTCTACCAGCCCATTGCACTTCATCTCCATATAATTCCCTCCTAATCATTGGTTCATTCACGCTACTGGAGTGAACATGAAGGAGTTGCCTCAAGTTATTACGCCTGTTTAAATTGGTGGTGACTTCAACGCTAAGCACACTTCGTAGATCTCTAGGATTATAGGATTTTCGTGGTGGATTGATCCGCGACATCATAGATCTACGCAGACTGGTGGCCTCCATCCGTTCTACCCCACCCACATCTCTTGCAATACCCTTTCCCTTCCGGATGTTCTCGACTTTGTTATCGCCTGGGGGCTCAGACGTCAACTGTTTCGGAAGTCTCTATTAAAGCTGGACTCGGTTCACAATTCCGTGATTCTGAACCTTGAATGCGTAACAGCCTTCATTGACCCAATCGAAAAATCTGAACGCAAGACACACTGAGACTGGGAAAAGTTCACGAATGTGGTAAAAGAGGTTGGGATCAAACCCCACGATTATACCCATCGAATGGCAGAAGAAATTGATCACGGTGTGGAATTAATAACTTCCTCCTCATCAAGAAAGTGCTAAAAGTATCGACGCCAAGGCACCATCCTAAGAGGGTGCCACGGGTTTCCCTGACAGATTATATCCTCAAGCACGTCCGGGAGAAAAATCGGCTGATAAAGTCTTGGCAAAACTCAAGGGACACGGTAGACAACGCCAATTGAGACAGTAAAGTCTATGCGATTCGCTAGATGGTCTAAGAATACTGGAACCCGGAGGAAAAGATTGAGATCCTTTGCGTACATGGCAGGTTCCTGTCTTGTGGTGGACGACGAGGAACGTTATGCGGATCCCCAAAACAAGGCTGCCTATTTTAGCAAGAAATGGGATAGCCAATGGGAAGGCCGATGCTCTCACTGAGCACTTAGAGAAGCAATTCATACTGATTGACGACCCACCGGACCTCACGAACATTGTGCACGTGGCTCAGGTCATCTGTGCTGTCTCATACAGACCCTTATATGAACCAGAATCCACATAGGCGACATAAATTTCGCATGCTTATTCTCTCTAAGATTTTGATGGTATCAGTAGCGTGGTCCTCAGAAAGCTGCTCTTCGAGGTAACTTCCTTGTGGAGTTGTTAAACACCATACAGCTCCTGAGTCACTTCCCTGAGCTCTAGAATGATGCCATCGTCAACAAGCTATCTTGCTGTTTTTCTTGACGTGACAAAGTTCTTCGACCATGTTTGACACAAAGATAAACTCTTTAAATTCCTTTCCTTGAACCTACCTTTTTCCCAAGTTAAGGTTGTACAATTTTATCTATCCCACCGTGCCTCCTACACTACCTTTGGTAACGCCATTTCCCAAGTCAGAAACATCCGGGCTTGAGTGCTTCAGGAATCCATCGTAGCCTTATTTTCTTCAGTTTGTATATGAATGACTTACCCAAGTCTCCAGACACCAAGTTAGCACCAAATGCGAACGACAAGACTCTAGTTACAGAGTCGTGACAAGGGCATCTATTGGAGAGGTGACTCCTGACGCAACTGCTACAGTTGGAGGGGTGGCTGACCACCTGGAGGGCGAGTATCAACGTGGAGAAGAGCACAGCAGTGCTCTTACCATGGAAGAGAAAGTACTACAAGCCTGCTCCTCGCGGGCTGTTTGGAGGACTGATCAGGTGGGTGGACAGTGATAAGTACCTTGGACTTAAACTGGGCACCAAATTGACCTGAATTCTTTAATTGACTGAACGACTAACCAAGGAGGAGCAAAGGCTGGGATGCCTAGGCCCACTGATGAACAGGCGTAGTGCCTTGTTCACGAGGAACGGACTGACAATGTACAAGCAGTTGCTCAGGCCGATCCTCGATTATGCGTGTTCCACTTGAGGCCACCTGGCAGACAAGTATAAAAGGAGGAGCAGGTATTCCATAACAGGTGTCTGAGGATTATTGTGGACGCACCCTGGTACGTTTGCTATGTGACTCTACATCGGGATTTGAAGATGACCATAATCAAGGACCACCTCTGGAAGCTTGTGCAGTCCTTCTACGACAGGCTTCCCAGTTCCACCAATCCTTTTATCCAGGGGCTTGGGAACTATGTTATCGATCCTGGTGAGTGCCACTGACGTCCCAAAGTCCCACTAGGATAAGTGAGACGTGTAACTGTATATTAGTGGTCAGCGAGAGGCTTTCCCAGTCCCCCATAAAGTAGTGTCTCCTCACGTAACTCTAGAAACCATGATTTGGTTAGCTACGTTTATGTTCACTCCTCCACCCCACCCATAATATTAAATTGTATTTTTTCTGTTCCAGGACATTCAAGAAATGTGACACTCCGTTAGTAAATTCCGTCAATAAAATGGTGTGACCAATTTGTCGCTACGTGTTAAAATTTGCTCTCGTGCTTCACTTTAAGGAGCATTAGAGCATGTCAATATGTGACTACGACTACTACTAAGCACCAACCTTATCAACTAGCCTAAGCCACCCGAGAAAATTCGTGTTTGAATCCTATAGTGTGACATTTTGAATAATTTGTCCGTATATTAAGACCAGTCAAATATTTAAAAGTGAAGATGAAGAGTTTTTTTTTTTGACCAGGATTCAACTGAAAATAAGGCTTTGTAATATTACCATCATTGTAAAAAACCTAAAACCTCAACTAGGCAACTGTCCCAGTTATTAAAAGGAACGGTTTTTTGTATTATATTCACACCTATATTATTTATTTCAGTGTTTCATCAAAGATAGTCCTAGATTTTAAAATGAAGACAAAGATATAATCTTTATCAAGTCACTCGACATTTAGGATTTATAATACAAACTGGATTGTTTACAATGAAATGTCGTATCATGTATTTATATACATGTCCATGAACTGCTCCTCTAGATTAAATAAATGTTCATTTTAACTTATTTTAGCAGTCCAACCAAATTTGTTTCGATAGCTGAACGCAAAGTGTTGAAACCACATACATGCAAGAGGTGGATAATACTCATCTCCCTCCGGCAATTCCAACATCTACTGTAGACATTTCAATATTATGACTCTTATTTCGACAAGCGGGTGCGACAGTTTGTAGTCTAGTCACACCCTGCATGCTTTGATGGGTTGATGTAGTTGATGTAGTTGATGTAAACCTGAATGGTCATTCTCAGTTTCTATTGTCCCAATATTACGACTCCTACTTCGATAAGCGGGTGCGACAGGTTGTAAAAATTGTCATACCTTGCTGAATGGTAATTCGCAATTTAAATAGTCTTACCACTGTACATAATATTTCGCAAGCACCTAAAATGACATTTGCCACCCTGCTTTACTTTTACTTTAGGTTTTCTAATTTGTAAAAAAGTGTACAATTCATTATTCTTAGCTGAATTAAAATTTGGTTTAATGTTCGTGCGTGGTGTAGCATTTATTGGCATAAAAGCTACTAAACAGTGTAAAATATACAAGACTGGTCTTTAATAATAAAAATAATAATAATCCCAAGTGAACTCACCATTGCCCCATTCTGCAGTGGCCCCTCCCAAGTGTACTTCCCGCACCAACACAACATGCCGCGAGAACATCAACAACTGACTAAACGAGCGAACTATGTGCATGCTCGAACTATGATTTATCATCAGGCATGCTGGGAAAGTATGACGTACATCCGTTAAAAGACGGTTATGTGTCCAAAAAACTGTTGTTTTGACTCCATCCCAAACATGCTAGAATGTTCTACCCCCATCTAGTTACCCCTTCCTCCTCTTCTTTATTGTGTGTTCACCTCTCTTTTCACCTACCCCCATCTAGTTACCCCTTCCTCCTCTTCTTTGTTGGGTGTTCACCTCTCTTTTCACTACCCCTCTTCCCCTTTTCGATCCCGAATATGAGCGTATATAATGATGTAACTCTGATTAATATGTCACTCTTGGCTGGATACTGTCTCTGAACACACTTAGGTATCCTGGATATTATAAAAGGTACAAAAATTCAATTTCGGCTGTTGTATTGCAAAATTCTTTTTCGGCAAATTAATAGACCACAAAATTTATGGATTACGTAATACTTTAATCTTTTTGGTACATTATGGCTTATAATCATCATATTTATTTTAGTTTTGATTAACGGGAAATCCCCTTTTGGGTTTACATGTCGCTATGTTTGTCAATGTAAACAAGACAACGTATCGTTCGAAATTCAATTATGGGTTAATACTCATCTGGCGCATGACGCCATATTGTTTGTAATCATTTTTAGGTTGTCAAGGTTACCATGATATCAATTTATAGCCCGTCAGGCTTGGAAACTCGTCTTGTAAATTTGGTAATATTTATGCCTATAGATAAATGTTTTGGAAATATCTTTTCAATATTATTAGCGACCTATAAGAATAGCACGTTCTTACATTTTCAATTTGTAAGTGTTATAAACATATTTTTTGTAATCATTCTAAAGTTGTCAAGGTTACTATGATATCAACTTATAGCCCGTCAGGCTTGGAAACTTGTCTTGTAAACTTGGTAATATTGATGCCTATAGATAAATGTTTTGGAAATATATTTTCAATAAGAATAGCACGTTATTATATTTTCAATTTGTAAGGGTTATAAATCTCTCGAGTAACTAATTGTAAACTATGGATATTCTCCCGTAACTATGGACTTTGTT
>CABFVX010002912.1:0-99966 GCA_902151425.1 Timema shepardi | reverse complement strand
AAAAAAAAACTTTAGAAAGAGAGGGAGAAAATTATGCTAGAGAAGAAAGTGTAGATGAGATGGAGCACTTACCCGAGATCACAACCCAGAGCATAGGACTTTTAGAGATGGGTGATATTTCATAGACGGTGATTTTTTCACCGCTACTCCTTGATCACCGTTACTCCCAATGACTGTATCTCAAAAGTATCAAAAAGAGATATCGGTGATTGGTGTTTAAAGATACTCTCACTAGACGGCGAAAGCAGCATTCCAGTATGAAAGCCATGACCGTGACTGACAAAATACCGTTTGGCGATATGTTGTCCTACATGTGCTTGCAGTAGCGGCCTATGTCCTTAATTTTTATGTTTCAATAAACATTCTTTGAAAAAGGGCCTCCACTTAATAGCTTTTTGACGGCAGACTCTATCTCCTTAAACTACTCAATATAAAATGTGGGATGTTTCTCAAATTTACTTTTCTAACCCAAGCATAATAATCATATACTATAAAGCAGGTATAGTTGAGATGAACATAATAATTTACATTTTAAAACGCAATATTGTATAGTAATATTCCTAAAGTTAGTATTTGTTCTTAATCCGTTGATTCCCAACGTTAATTTTTTTTCAGCTTAATAAAACTAAATATGTTATTTATTAATTTCTACAGACTGGAAAGCTGGCAACCCTGTGCCTCTATTTAAGGTCCAACACTTTACTTTTTATATAGTAAAGAGTGGTGACTGGGGCAAAATATCGATACAGCAACAAACTGCAACCATAAAAAACATCAATCGGCAAAACATTGTGACCGTGAATAATCACTGGTATAAATCACCGATATTTTACAATCACGGTCACAGTTATCACCGATATCGCAAAATCACTATTTAGCTTAGCCCATCCCTACTTTGTTATGGTAAAGAGCGGTGACTTAAGCAAAATATCAATACAGCAACTTACTGCATACGTGAAAAAATTTCAGTTGACAAAACACTGTGACTACCAGTCATCATGAATAATCACTGGTATAAATCACCGATAATTATATTCACGATCACGGTAATCACCGATATCAAAAAATCACGGTTAAGTCAATCCCTAAGTACTAACAAAAAACACTTAACATGAGATGAAAATACATACATAACACACAAAATAAAATACATAACAATTTAATAACGTGGGTATCTTTCTCCAATTAATATTTAGAAAAATATATATTTATTATAAATCTTCATAAGCACTGTGCTCAATCTTTTGTCATATTGTGTTCATTAGATGGACTTGTTAATCATTGTTTCATAATATGGCTTCTTATATATCTATGCCTCTAATAATTTTTTGTCTGTGTTCTTTTGTCTTTTTTTCAGTTAATTGTTGGCATTTTTTGTGGCTCCGAAAAAACGGATCATATGGCTCAATGTAGGGATACATAATTTGGTTTGGTAACTTTTCAAAGCACCAAAGAAGCCATGGGGCTACTGTAGTTGACGCACACATGTATTTAACAAGCCTACTAAAAATATAAACATTTGGTTTTGTTTGTGAACATAGAACACTTTGTAACGATGGTATATGCCTCACATAGTATGGAGCCATGCCAATAAATCAACTTATTTTTAATGTTACAACCAAATTATTTTGTAGAAAATAAAAAAATGACCCAAGCTTCTGTAAAACTACTGAAATCGGCATATTTTAATATTTGTTATGATAAATTTGGAAAGAATTGTAGCTAATCTACAAAGTTGCTATCACTGAAGCCAAATCCCTGTTTAATCTTACTATTTCTTTCTGAGGAAGATGCAATGAAAGTATAGAAATATTAAAGTGTAGTAAATATGTGTTAGCATTTTTATGTTTATCTGTGCTTTCTTTTTCTACAACTATCTTATTTATTTAGTATACATTATACGAGGGTCATCCAGAAAGTAAGGTTACAACATTTATGTAGGATCGAAAAATGCTTGTATCTAATTGAAATTCACAGGATACTTCACATATATATTAAACTATTTTTCAACGTAATCACTGTCGAGATCGAGACATTTCTGTAGTCAGGGCACCAGCTTTTGTATGCCAATGTCATATACCACCGCCGCCAGCTCTTTCAGCCACTTCTTCACAGCTTCCTCGACCTCTTGATTATTGGAAAAACGTTTCCCACTCAAAAATTCCTTTAGTTTAGTGAAAAGGTGATAGTCTGAAGATGTCAAGTCGGGCGAATAGNGATAGTCTGAAGATGTCAAGTCGGGCGAATAGGGAGGGGGGGAGGGGGGGACAATATTCCATACAATCTATGTCGGTAGATCCTGTGAAACTCGCAGTGTGGGGCCTGGCGTTGTCATGCAGGAGGCTGACTCCCCGGGTCAGCATTCCTCTTCTGAGTTTTTTTTAGGGTAATGCAGTAAGCCTCTGCATTAATGGTAATATCTTTAGGCAAAAAATCAATCTAAATGACCCCCTTACGGTCCCAAAATACAGATTCCGTGACTTTTCCGGCTGAATGGGTCGTCTTAAACTTTTTGGTGGCTGGGGAAGATGAATGATGTCACTTAAGTGATTGTCTTTTGGATTCTGGGATGTAGTGATACACCCTCGTCTTATCCCCCGTCACGATAGAGTTCAGAAAAGTTTCTCCCTCCTGTGCAAAATGATCCAAAAATTCCCGCACGGCGGTCACGCGATTTTGACGGTGCTCCGGTGTGAGCATTCTGGGCACCCATCTCGCAAAACAACTTCTTGTAACCAAGTTTTTCCGACACAATATCACTAAAGAGACTTCAAGAAATGTCAGGAAGGTCGTCAAGTGTCACACGGCAGTCATTTCGTACTTGTTCAATTTTTTGCACAAGTTTGTCAGAAATCACTGATGGTCTCCCACTCCTTGCCTCGTATTATCAGTACGGCCTTCTCTGAACAACCTAACCCACTTTCTGACATGTTGTTGACTCATCAAATCACTATTATAAACTTCCACGAGCTTTTGATGGATATTCATGGCGGTATTGTTCTGCAAAGTCAAAAAATGGATGACTGCTCTGATCTCGCAAGGACGGGAGGTGGCGGGAGTGCGCGATGACCTCTTTACTGTACAGACTGAACAAAATAGCTGACAAACATGCGGGACCAAACAAACTGACCGTTAGGATCCCACCTACAGGCCAGGTGCACCAACTTAGAAACAAAAAAATTCCCTCGGCCTCAGGAGCCCTTGTAACCTTAACTTTCTGGATGACCCTCATATTTTGCTTAATGACTTTTATTTCATAACAAGCTTATGTAGTGTAATAAACACAATTAGTATCAACTAACGGTTCATAAAGAAGAAGAAAAAAAATGCCTCTTCATGTAAATTGAATTAAAGTTACATAGATTAATTTTATAAAAATATAGGTACTGGGGGAAATAACCACAAAATTTTGTCTGAAGGTAAGATTTATTATTCTATAAACATTCATTAGTACTTAAATAATATAAGATGTCTTCAGCAATATTAATAAAAACACTTCAGTTAAATGCTGTATCATTACCATCATGTTAAACAAACTATAAATAGTTGCTGTATGATACAGTTTACAGAATAAAAAACATTCACAAGTAATGACAGTGGCTTAAAATTAACATTTGTATCTCTTTATCAAAGAAAAGTATTTTTTTATATGTGACATTGTATATAGTCATTAAAACTTTCAGGTATTAAACCTTGAAAATATTGGAACTAAAGCAATATAAAACATTGAAATGGTCATTCCATTACAATTTAATATTGCCAAAAAGTGATGTTTTAAAAATAAATTTGCCTTATTTACACATTTAAAGCAAATAAATGACTTATAATCTAGTATTTTCATGCAATTTGCTAATATTTTATTTTTTAATGATGGCACCGGTTTTTATTAACATTTTGTACAGTTTAAGTTAAAATTATTTTCATACACCATCACCAAAATTTACTCTTACACAAGTATAATAATAAAAGAAAGCTGTAACTTTTAATACTTAATAATCAAATCTGAAATTAACTAATACAATTGATATGGCTGCTTTGAGTCAATGAAATTGTGTCCATCTCATAAATAATGTGCATTTTGTAAATATTTGACTTTGGTATCACAAACACATTTGTTGTGCTTGTTGTGGAAGCTTTTAAATGTTCACACATAACTTCATAGTTAATTACCTGTTTAAGTTATTAATGATCAATATGCTGTATTTAGTATTTGCTAAAAATACTGGGAATCAATGTGTGTTTACTAGACCATTAATGACAAAGTAATTAATGTTAAATAAATCAAGATATTCTTTATAGTTCAATTGAATTAATGCATACTAGGATGATCCACACCATTTATAACTCCATAGCTTTTAAAAAAACTTAACTTTGTCAAACACTTCAAATCTAGTCATTTTTAAAACTCTTAAAAGATATTGTTCATGGTTTGCAAAACAACCATCAAACCTGAGAATTTTGTAGTAAAAATTTGACACAGCTAAATAACAAAAAAATACTAAACCAATACGATTTAAAAATAGCTGATACTTTTACCTTTTAGTTTTAACTGGCTGTAAATTAATTTGTTAAATTTTCAAAGTGCTAAATTACTTTGTTAGTCATATATTTGTAGTACAGCCTTACACAAATATATTGAGTGGTTGGAACAACTAATATATTTACTTACATCATGTTGGACCCCTTCAGTCGGTGTCTATCTCGAAGAGGTTTTGGGTCCAACCCACCCTCGAAAATATTATTACTAATGTATTTTGGTAATCTTTTTCAATGCCTAGGTTGATAACTTATTGGGATATTATAAATGAATAGCTTCTACAGTCCCAATTATGTTAAAATAACTTTAAATTGCTTCAATAGGGATTTTAATGTTAAAATAAATTCCTTAACTATAAATATATATATTTGCATATTTATTAGGTTATAAAGAACAAATAATACATTTTAAAGTAAATTATTTTTACACAATTTGCTACTTAGTCATGATTTTATTGTTTAGCCTAAAAATAAAATGTATAGTACCACTTACATAAATGTAAAAACAGTTTTCATATATTTCTAATGTGTTAAGCAATTGAAAGTTTTTAAAAGATCAATATTGATTCTTCTTATGGAATAAAATTATTATTTAAAGCCAAGGGAGTATTTCTATATTTTACAAATCAATTGAATATTATAGAATTCAAGCATTCAATCTCTATTTAAAAAAAAAACCATTTTAGACAACTTAGGACAACCTAACTTTTAATATGCACCTGCTAGCAATGTTAATAATTCCATGCCTCACAAATGCTCTTCGGGACAGGTTGACTTACTCCAGGGTTTATTTGTAATGTGTGAGCAGATCCTCCTTACTTCCAAAAAATCTTGTTTCGAAGCTTTTGTTTCCTTAGTGCCTAATTTTACTAGAACAGAATACACTACTTAAAAATGAAGTTTCAATTCGTCATGTCATGACAAGTTTATCACACAGTACATTTACTACACTGCTAGTTTCAAACATTATGTACAACAAAACCAACTATTCTGCAAAGGGTGATGATTGTCAAGCTCTACCTACATTTTAAGTTAATATTAGTAAAGACACTCGTCTCTGGTAGAAGAAGAGGAAGATGGAGGCATTTTACTAAACTGACCCAGCCACAGGCTGGAAACGGTTGATGATGATTAGTTAAGACAAATTTTATGAACAACAAAATCCAAACAGTTACAATAAACAAAAAGCAGCAAACACACACTTTAAAGATAAATCTACTCTTCAAATCACCTCAGAAAAAATAATCTTGTTGACCAAATGTGGGTACATGACTACATATAACAGAGCATACAGTTCAAATAAAATATGCATTAGTTGTTAATATCTTATTGAAAGAGTTACATTAAAGCCAATTAAAATTACGGTTATAGAATTCTCTCAAATTTTCAAAGCACAATTTCACTTTTGATAGGGGGTAGGTTGTTTTTTTGAAACTCACCACTTGATAAAATAATGTGTTTTTAAGGTATTTACCAAATAAAGCTTGTGAAACTACACAGTTCATTTATAAAACATTTATCGGCAATTTTATATAATCGATGCTCGGCTGGTAAGATTTATACAAATTTTAAAACACATGAAATAGGTGACATTTAAGAAAATGTGCCAACATTTGCCTGCATTAATTTAGGGTAAAACTACATTGTTTAAGAATCAAACTTTGACTTTTCTATAGTTGGAATCAGGGTGTGGTACCTTAAACTACCCAACCTATGATAGGTTAGGGCCCCAACACTAATCAGGGACACCCAGAGGAATTTTATTTCCACGATGTGTTTATTCCAACTCTTTTAAAGAAACAGCTGGTGCACGTCCACAAATTCCTCATCACCATATTATTTAATATTACTTTTAAAAAGAACATTGGCACTAAAACATATGATAAAAAAAAATAATAGAAAATCAATTTAATAAGATACCATTAACAAAAGCTCCATTTGAAAAAGGGTTTAACAAACAAACCTTATATATAATCTGTCTTTAGTAAAAACAAACTAAATAAATAAATCAACTAATTGACTGCGACTCCTCTTTTGCTTTCTGCCGCTTTTTCTAAGTCCCTGCAAATTTATGAAGAAATTTAAATGATCAGTATTAAAATAATGTGTTTGGTTCCATCCAACATGTTATATTTTAATTGCTTCAAGATTTTTGTCAAAACGTTTATTGACAACATATTATACCAAACACAGCAGTAGCAAACATTTTAAAATAAAATGAAAGTCACCAGGATATGATATATACATAACAAAACAAGAAATATACAAATGTTGGGAATAAACTTTATAGTCGACACATTTTAGTAATAATAATCAGTCTAGGTTTCTTGTCTGCACATTATCTAAAGATAAACTTAACCAAGGTTAAAATAACGTTTTAATATACTTATTAAAATAACACACATTAACATTAGAGATGGGCCGAAATCTTTATTTATCGAATCTGAATATCTAATTATTTGTTTTCAAATCTTTAATCCAAATTTGAATCCTTGAATCTTATAAGTTGTACAAGGCTGGGTGCCACAGACAAATGATATTTTGTTTGTCATATCTATTAGGTATATCATTTAAAATAAAAACAATTTTTCTAGGGAGTCAAGAGATTTAAATGTCTCATCTCTAATTAAAACCCCAATACATATAATCTTTTACTATTCAAATAAGCTGAAACCTTATCAACTTAATTTACGTCTACTGCAAACTTACACCTCCTTATCCTATGGATGCTCAGTTACTAAAATGGTGTTTAGGATACAACATTAAATCCTAATAATCTTAATTGTATTAAAGGAAAATGTTCAGTTTAGTTTAGTCACCTATTGATTAAAAATAACCCCCCATGCAAATAGAATTTTACAAATAAAAAACCAATAAATACATTTATATTTATATCTGGAGTTCAATCAAGTACTACCAGTATCTAATCTTAAGAACTTATAATAATAGTCCTACAAGAAGATTATGTAATAAATGTGAAGGGCGATTATATTAATTAATTGTGAAGTGAAATGTGAAATAAAAGTTTCTTTTCTTTTTCTTTCAAATCTTCCAGAATTATTAATTTTTATTCTCTCTGATGAGTGTTGTTTTAGAAGTCTAGAAGTCTTTATTTTTGTGGTTGTAATATAAATCTACATTCAGTAAAATGGTAAATTAATGGTATGGAGTCTGGTTGTTAGGATTTTTCTATAACTTTGACTGAATGAAGATCAACATCATAATATCTCTTTAAAAACATAACAATATTTTTTATTATCAAATATGAAACCTGAATTTATTTCAATCAATATTAATACCTATCATCCTTAGTGATTCTTCAAAGGATCCAATCCTAAAATATAGTAAACATCAGAGCAGAGAATATTAAGTTTAGCATTTAGCTTTAAGTTAAACAGTCATCATAACTATCTGAAAATTAGAGAACAGGAAGAATATATACTTTAATGTATCAAGTAGGACTAAAGTTATAAAAGTGAGAAAAATTGAACCTTTGGTTCATTGAAAACGTAATATAAAGAATCCAAATTTAGATTTGCATTAACTAAAACACATGTACCTGAACACTATTTTAGAAAACATAACTGATCACACACAATAACATCACAAAACTCTACTACATAAGAAAATACAAAAATTTTACAAACATAACTTTTGTACAACAAATTTACATTAAATGTAAATAAATATAACTTTTTTTTTCCAATGCAAATTCATTAAAATTTAAGGAAAAAAAACCCAACAAAATATTGTTGACATATGCACAAACATTTTGTTTTTATAATAATTACAGATATCAAATTTCTTGAACTTTCTCAGAATAACAAAAGTGTTGAAGATTTTATACAACATTTAACACAACACACCCCAAAACAATTATGCTATATAGTAACAATCGAATGATTGAAACCAAACTTCTATTGCTAGTTTTAACTATATGGTACATAAAATTCTTTGGTTATTAGGTCTCTTATTGAAAATAAATGTTTTAAGTTATATTTTCCCAGCTAAGTTTTGGTACATAATATAAAAACAATCTAACACTCACAAAAATTCACTATATTTAACTTTCTGCAGTCATAAGTCTATAGCTGCCAGCACTAAGAGAAAACAATTAGTAAATATATAGACAAGAAATAGTAAAACAATCAATCTGCCAATTTTTTTTATAGCAAAATAGCACTTAATGGGTTTTATATGTTGGTATTTTTTTATTGGTTAAGGTATGAAAATCCCATTTGGTATACAGATTTATTTTTCCATCCTTCATATGATCCTTTTCAAATTATATATTACTAACAAACAGTTAATTTTCTCCATGAACACAACACACATTACAACACATTATTGTAATGACCATACACCATTGAAGGTTAAATATTAATGTTTATATTGAAGTTTTTTCCCTATCAATATAGATGCTAACCAAAGAGAAAGTATGCTGCGATTCACAAAACAACAAGTAATCTCCTAACCGATTGGCTGTGTGTGTTTGTGTAACTGACCATTGCAAATTACAGTACTTTAGCTCTATATCCATTTCCATTTTTCTCTCTCTCCAAATTCAATTAGAGGATTTAAAAATATCGAGAAAAGAGAAGTTTCTTTTTTAGTAACTGTAGAAATCAAGAAAATTGTGTATATTTGTTCATATTACATACATTTTAGAAGAATTGGCAGCTATGAAAATGAGAATTCCAGATGCACATGAAAGTTATAGTGACTTCAAGTTGCCAGAAAAAGTTTTTCAAGCATAAATTAATAACTGTGTGTGTGTGTGTGTAATTCAAACCTGAAATCTTCCTTTTGTCAAATTTTAAATTTAATTGTTGTTCATACTACAATTGGTAAATATATAGAATAAATGTGAGGATTGTTTGACTTGGTTTACAGGTGACAAGACAGTTTGGGGTTTGAATCTCTGCCATATAAATAGTGAAGATTGTTTTTATTAAATGGTTTCCCACTCTTTCTCTACACAAATGGGTTTAGAGTTCCTATAAAATGTTATATTCTTTAAATTCCTGAAATTTGAAGGTGCATAGCCTAAACATGTACTAATTACAAACTCGCGTCTAAAAAAGATTCACATGAGAGTTCTCGTTTGGGATATGCACACATTAATTAAACTAATAGAATAATGATAAGGTATGATTTCAGAAGAAATGTACACATATTTGTATGGAGAGAGGTTATGTTAACCATTTAGGGAAACTAACTTTAGTACACTTGACTGGGATTTGGACCTTAATCTTTCCGTCACCGGCATTCCAGTATTGCTCAAGTGTGCTGTGAGATTTGCTAGGTGTGCCACAAAATTTTGGTTATTTTACAGAAAACTGTAAATATATTTATCAAAATATTTGAAACAAATGCCAATAGCTTAAGTTAATGAGAAACATTGACTTGTCTTTTCCTGCACAAACTTTTATTCTGGGACATATTGAAGATAAACTCACATTTCCTGTTCAATGGAAGTAAGTCATTCTTTTGCTAATTGTTTGTGCGTGTAGGTGGCAAAAATTCCAGTTCGCAGAATTAGTAGAAAATAGCAAGTTCATATCATATTCCGCTATAGATAGGTATTTCTTCTTTGCCACATACAAAACTTAGCGAGTGGTTCGAATTTACAGCTCAAAGCAATACTGCATAGAGATTACACACCCAGTCATATTCTTTAACTGTGAGAACAGGGAACTACTGCTTAATTTTATCTTAAAGAAATGACAGATGTTCCAAGTTCAATTCCGATGTAATTTTTCTTTGTGGATCTGACTAGGTGCAAGATGAAACATTTGTAGTCTCCACGTTTTGGTCTTCTTTAAGAACCCATTAAGTTTGTCACTTGTGGCTAACACATTTTCTTCTTTGGCTTGCATTCTTTTATTCATGCTATTTAATGTTTACCATATTAGCTATGCACACTAATCATTTAATTGGGAAATTAAGTGCACAATTTCAGGCGTATAGAGGTTAAGTAACTCATTCTTAAGTTCATAAAATCTTGTGAAAACTTTTCCCCCCCGACAGCCAACGAATATCGGTGGGGGAAACTTTTGCATCATGGAGAGAGCCTGCTTCCAAAAATGTGTGTTTTTAAAGCATGACTTAACATAGTTGACCATCTTAATGCTTAAACACTCAGCGCATCAAAATACTGCTAGAACACACTCGTGGCCAATATATCGGCACCAGCTAAATCTTGCCGTATAAGTTTATTTTTAATAACTAAGTGGCACCACACACAGTATTATTAATGTTTAGGTTTATTTCATACTTTTTCCAACAGATACCACCATTGGTCTTAGAAAAACTATTTTGTATAGTTGACATATGTTATGCTCATTGTTTACATTGTGGTGTGAATGTGTTTCTAGTTCATGGTTTTTTCACTATTTCTTATTTAAATAAATATATTTGCTTCTCTTATTTTTCTTACTAGTTTTCTTTTTATATATTATTTATTATATTTTCGTTGTTTTATTCAAAGTTTATTTATCTTAAGTGTTGTTTAGTTGAAATATTTTAGCTAGTCAATGGCTGGTCCAAGTTCTAGGCTAAATGACTCAAGACATTTTCAGACTATTTTGATGACGACTACAGGGAGATTCTGTCACCTGACCAACCTCTTCCTCTCCCCTTTCCATGATTTTACAAAATGGTATGTAGTTCAGAATCAAAATAAGCTACAAAAACCAAACTAACATAACATTTTACAGAAATAAATTCTTTTTCTTGTAGGATGATTTATGAATAAGAAAGACGAGGAAAATATAATTTTTAACTCTGAATTAGAAATTTTAATTTTAAGATTTTTTTTTACCAAATAACTGTATTCTAATAATTTATGTAATATTTTTAAAAATAAATCTTCAATGTTTATAGTATAGTTGTGATTTTTTTCATGTATAAAAGCTAAAAATATTTTTTACAAGAAAATTAAAAATGTTTAGAGGTAAATAGTGAAAATTAGCCTAGGTGTTTTGGTTCAGTCTAGTGAAAATGCGTCGAGTGCAAAAGGGTTAATAATGGAGTCCAAAATACCTTAAGCCGAGTTTTTCTTTTGCCATTAGGGCCTCATGATGTATTAAGAAATGAGTGGAGCTTATGTTCTAAAATTCTTGTTTAGATCTTGATTGTTTTCTAAGTTCTTGGAGACAAGGTTATGTGTAGTAATAGTAGCATCCTGTTTCCTGTTTAGGTGTTAAGTAATTCTGTGCACGATCAAAATTGTTAAGTAATTCTGTGCACGATCAAAATTGTTCAATAATTTCATCGTCCCCCACTTTGGTGTCTGCATGGTCTAAGGCGCTACTCTCGCAGTACACTAGATTGCCGATTACCTGGAGATTGAGGTTCAAATCTTGGTTGGGTGTACTGAAAGTAGTTTTACCAGATTAGTTTTCCACTCTACCTCTACACAAATGTGGGTACAATTCTTCTAAAGATAACCTTCCTAATTCCTAAAACCATTAACATAATTAGTACACAATTGTATAGCTCAACCCGAGGGTAAAAATATTTGTCAATAAAATTTATGTAGCTCAATACAATACAATTTTGGCTGATTTCTGCTGACTCAGCCAGTTGCAGGTTCAATATAGGCCCATCACTAAAGTTTTAAGCTACATTTTTTACAGTATCAGAAGTCATGTCATCTTTACAACAATAAATTGTATTGTTTGACAATGATACTAAAGATACTTCTTTCTCACCTGTCTCTTAAAATGGATTTATCAATAATTTGTTTGCATACAAGAAAATCAAATCTTCAGCAATGGTGTGAGGATTAGGGATGTAAAAAAAGTATCGATATTTTCATTTTGATACTAATATTTTTTTTTCTGATACTTTTACTGATATTAGTACTCTCACTCCGGTATCGAATCAGTATTGAAATAAACAACTTTTTTTGTTACCTATCTTCACTTTTGATGGGATTAAATGTTTACTAGGGTTAAAGAGGGGCAGAAAATTGATTGAAAACATATATATTACTAATAATATTTAGCTATTAAATCTCTTTCCATTAGCCACATTTTCATAGATGTTTTGAAAGCTGGTATGGTAAAACCTTTTATAATAGCCATCATACAAATACTATCATCATACCTTCCAAGTTCCAACACATAGCATACACGCTATAGGCCTAAATATACTATAATATGGATAAATAATTATAGTTTTCAGTGTTTAAATAAATATGAAAATACAATTTTTTTTATTATTACTAAGCAAAAGTTGAAATTATTACTTGATAAAAAAAAACATTTTTACAGATTAAAATTTTGTAACTGATACCTACTGTTATCGATACTTTTCTTTCAATACCAGTACAGTATCAATATTTTTCTTCTGATGCATTAAAAGAGTACAGTGTCAATACTTTACTTTCGATATCACATCCCTAGTGAGGATGAATCTATCTGAGCCACTTTATTGCTGGCTCCTTGGACTTTTTTCCATCAAATAATAACAAATGGCTAATATAGTTCTTATTTTTGCCTGTCAAATGACTGTTTTGTATTTAAATGTATTTTTAATCTACCCAGAATCATACTCTTATTACTACCCCCTCACATTCAGGAATCTAACAGTTTCCAGGGAGTGCCAAACAAATGTAAACCCTAAGTTCAGATGACTATCATACTTTGTGTTCTTTAAAACAAGCCTATGGCTCTCATTTGTTACATAATTTTATTCAGATATTAATTTTGATCATTCTGTATTCTCTTGTTTTATATCCAAGCTCAAGATAATTTTTTTAGAGGATATTTTTGTAAAAGGTTTTTTACCTAGCTAAAATGTGTTTATTGACAGACATAGCCTTAAATGTAAAATATACAACTATTTCTGTTTGCACAAAATCTACCTGCACTATTCTGTTTAGGAACGAAAGACAAGAATTGTAGGGTTGGAAGGACACAATGACATCAAATGACACTATGCAACCTTGTAAAAAATGTCACACTGATCCCCATGAACATCTCCTAATTCCATTAGTCAGAGAAGTTGTAACGTTAAAAATAGAACAAAATGTTTGCAGCATTAAATACTAATTCACACTCTCATAAAGTAATGTTAATATGTGCCGATAACATATAACACACATTGCAAAATAATTATGTTTATCATCTATGAATGTGAAAATGTTTTTCGTCAACTATACAAACATCTATTAAGATCTACAAACCATCCCTTTTTCCTTCCTAGCTTTAAAAGATGCCTTACCAATACAAAACACTAAAACATCAACTATCTAACTTGTTTATTTGGCAGCCTTTGTGAGCTGGTTGCCGCCAGCTAAAGCTTGTTACTCTGACAGGAGTAATGTACAAGTCTAGCTTCTTCACCAGTATTCGTGAATAAAAAAACTTTTTAAACAGATTATTTCATGTACAGAGTATGAATGGAAAAAGTTCAATATTTACATTATTTAAGTCTTAAATGTTATATGATTATAAGGCTGGATTTTTTGGGTTATATTTCAAGAGACAGTCTACATTTTAATTTAACTAACTTATAATAATAAGAAAAAGTAATACATTTTTATAATTTCTTTTAAATGGTATGTTTTAATATAGAAACTGTACCACCTAATTAAAGGAAAATAATTATTTAAAGTTAAGATAATTTTTTTAACAATTCTGTTACTGTTCTAATATACAATGATAGTAACATTAAAAAAAATGTATTTAAATTAACATATCTGGATAATAACTATTAACCAAAAATAGATACCTTAACTAGTTGTGAATAGGTTAGCATTAAATAGTTTTGAAAACCACTTTAAATTCTTGTATGCTGTAAGGGTAGTAATTTAATTTAGAGCTCGAGGGCTTTATAAACTTTGGCGAATTCAAGCTTGTTGTACAAGACTATTTCTGTGTTGTATTGTGTGGCTGATGGATAACTCATTGTTTATTCTTGTCTACCTGTCTGACTTGACTGTAAAATGTGCAGTTGACATGTTATTTTCACTGTAATGCTATTGTAATTTCAAAGATGTTCAGTTACTTTTTGAATATTTTAATGATCATTTGACTTTTTTATCAGAGTAGTTAATGTATAAAAGTATGATTTATTTAATTCAAGCTAAACTCAATACATGAGATATTTCTGAGAAGTTATAATTTTAATTTAAAAAACTTGAGCTCCCAGACCTATATATATATATATTTTTTTTAAAGACAAATTTGTATATTGATACAAAAATTAACTTACTTTAAACCTCCAAACATATTAATAAACTATTCGTATGGTTTGTAGAAACACATTCCACTACAGTACAAAGCAACCATAATTAACGAAATACATACTTACAGATTAAAACTACATTATTTATAATTATGAATGTACAAAAATGGTCTGATTATTTATCTAATTACAGTATATCTACCAACCACCAAACAATGTATTGCTTTGGATTGTGTCATATATAAGCAAAGTTATTCCCATCACAGAAAAAACAAATATTGATACTCATTATATTTAATAATAAAACCAACAACTTTTACCTACTTCAATGAGGTATAAATTTTCTTAAAATAACTACTGCAAATTATGAAAAACAATTTTCAGTCAGTTGTAGAGCATGTGATAGCATTACTGCAACCACACTATTATGATTTGCTTAACAATACTCTATATTTTGTTCAACCCAGGGTGTGAAAAGCTTTTAATGATCAAATATAAACAAATAAAAATTCTAATAAGAACAAAGTATTAAGAGTAATTTTGGAAATAAAAAATATAATTGTTGTTTACATCAATACAAATTCACATTATTTTAGTGTGAAACTATCTTAGCAAAAGTGATAGCTGCAGATTATACAACACAATGTATTAATATATGAAAGTAGTTTTAGTAACTTTTGTAACCATCAGACACTGTGTGCATGCTATACACAATCTTAATTTGATAGGAAAACATTAAGGTGTGCCAATATTATAAGATTAAAATAATCAGGATCATAAATCTCCAAAATACCCGACTTTGGTAATAATACTAATAATAACACTTAGCCCCGCGTCTTATTACCTCTTTGGGTTATACATTTGAGTAGTAATTACACTAATGGGCTAGGAATTGGGAAGGTTGAATATAGAGGAAGTGAACCTGGATTTGAGTGTAAGGAGAGTGGAAAACCATTTAGGAAAAACCACCACCAGTTACCCCGAGGAAGATTCGAACCGCACTCTCCCCGTCCTCGGCAGTCTAGCTCAACACGAAACTTGTGAGTTAGCTAACTATGCCACTGAGGTGAGTGCCTGTCCTCGATAATTTTTTAAGTATGTTTAGTAGTGTTTTTAAAATTTTATACAATGAAGTTGACCCAACCTGCTTCAGTGGCGGCATGGTCTAAAGTGTCACTCTTGTGTTAGACTAGATTACCAATGATGGCGAGATTGGGATTCGAGTACTGGTCAGGTGTACTGAGGGCGTCTTTTCCAAAATGGGTTTCATCCTCCTTACACTCAAATGTGTGTACACTTCCTATAAATTCAACCTTTCTCATCCCTAATTCAAACATAATTAGTACATATGCATATAACCCGAACAGGTAGTGAGAAATGGTGCTAGAAACAAAATGTTTATCCTATACAAGGAACTAGTTATTTTAAAACTTTGTGAATTTTTTAAATCTTATAAGTGCCTATGTTGTAAAGAGTGTAATATCCCTGTTTTTAACATCCTTTATTTTTTAAATTAACGTCACATTATATGGTACCAGAATAATCATTTGTATTATTTGTGTTTCAAGTCTCTCTAATGTGCCTTTTGGTGTGGGGGCCTGGTAATGCATTCCTTTGTCTTATCTGCCACCACTAAGCATGGGATTCGACTTAACAGGTGACCCTGTTCACCTACCAGTTGCAAGGGCTTAAAGATTGGTTGAAAATGGAAAAAAATAAGTGTTAATGTGCAAGCTTAGATGAGTTCTTAGGAAAGGAACTAACACTATCTTATGTGCCAAGATAATAAGCTATGCAGCGTTTCCAGTATTTTTGCAATACCAAATTGTCTGTTTTTTTCTAAACTTTTTTCCAGAAAATTTAAAAAGTAACATAAAGGAATTACATTTTTCATAAAATTCTTGTGTGAAATTATTCCATTGGTGTTTAAGACAGTATGATTTAACCTTGATCAGGAAACTTATGAAATTGTTTGGTTTTACTAACACATTTTGGGGAGAATAAACGGTGGCTGGGTGGGTAGGTGGGGGATCAACAATATTCCAAACAAAGTCCTTAGTTTTTAAGTTTACTCAAGGTGTCCAGCCGAACTATAATTCAAAATTCCCTGAATTTTCCAGCACTATATAGTTATACTTTTTTTTTAGTATATTACAAACATTATTTTATTAAGATTGCAAATTAATGTAATATTATTTTTAGACACATACACATTCTGAAATTGTGTTACTCTATGAAGAGGTGTTAAAAGATTTCAGCTCAAAGCAATGTGCTATCGAGTAGTTAAATCTAAGTTAGATTTTAGTGAGATCATAAAGAGACTTTAAAAGATCGCCTTACACCAGTACAGTTTAAAATCATTGTGATACTCAACTTTGGCAAAAGACAACATGAAAATCAAATGTTGACTTTAAGAATTGAAATTAGTTCACTCAACTGGGGACAACTGTGTTAAAAGAATTCCACTGTCTTTATTAACTGGAAGTAAAATGTTGTCTTAATTATTGTAAATACAAGTTAAGCATTTTTATAGTGAATACAACAAAAATTCCAAAGATTTAGGAAAATTTCTTTACTTTCTCCTGACATTTACCTCTTTTACAGATCACCCAACACCCTATCACTTTTTGTTCCATTCAAATGCTTACATGCAGTTAAATTCACCAATATTCTAGTATTTATTTAATTTTGGGTAAAATTCCCTTGGATATACCGGTTTCTACCAGACACCAGAAATTCCATGTTTTATCGGTTTTATAGTTGAGTGAAAAGGCGTGTATGCAATGTAGCTGTTATTTATCCCTTTATGGACAGTACTATATTTTCTAATCCTAAAACTTGTTAAATGGTAAGAAATTGTTTCGACCAATCAGAGAGTAGTTTTTAGTTACTGTTATTTAGAATTAAGTTTGTTTAGCTTTAATCAATAATGATATATATGTCAAATTAACTTTATTCACAAAAACATTTTACAAATTGTTTAAATGGTTTTGCCAGAATAAAAATTAAGTTATTGTTGTACTGTATAGTTTAATATAAAACAATTGCCCAATAAGAGAGAAATATATAAACCCAGGAAGCCAGCCTGAAAGGATAATAGGTTTCATTTTAACAGAATTCATCTGAAGGGAATTTGAAATATGTAACATATAGGAGTCAGCGAGCTTGTTTTTTTTTTTAATTTGAGTCGAAATCGAGTATATTTATGATTTTTAAATGTTAAGAGCATATATTTGTTTATTTTAAATGTAAATACCACATCTTTAAAATTTGAGATTTAAAAAATATACTAAAACACATGTTCTTAAAATATGAATGACACTCATTTTATAAATATTAATACTTAGAAAAATCAGTTAAGAAATGGAAATATCTGTTTTTAAATTAGAAATAACACTTAGAAAAAACACAATTTAAAAATAAGAAAACTCGAACAAAAATATGTGGCCAAATAGAAAAAAATAACTAAAATGGTTTCAACACTCATGTCTTTAAGGGCATTAAAATTACACTAACAATTATACAAAAAAAGTAATTAATTGAATAATTGCAAGATGGCTTGAAAATGTATAACAACAGAGTAGAAACACTGTACAATTGCCTCATATAGCGAAAAGAGGTTTTCCTCATTGAGTTATATCATTATATATTCGCATCCATGTCCTTTTCCTGTGTCGGTCCTTTTTGTTTTACCTTTTATTTATTTGTTCCTATCTATGTGTTCTATTATTCTTTACCATTTTCCTTTTTTTTCCTCTTTTGTATTTTTTGGTTTTCTCTTTTAGGAAGTTGCGTTGCGCGTTTCACACTCCTCCCTGATGAGTTTTGATAGAATGAAACCTAGGTCGGGGGATTGGGTGGTGACGATCAATTTTCTTTAAGAAAAATCCATTACCTCTTTGTCCATTGGCAGCAGTGTAAAGTGTGAACTGTGTTGTTCTTTTCATTGTAAAGGCCATATTGTGTTTGTCCCCCTTTTATATGTTTCTATCCACCTTACCTGTACCTTCTTCCAAATATAATACAATTGCCTCATATAGCGAAAAGAGGTTTTCCTTATTGAGTTGTACGTAAATTAAGTGATAGTGTAGGAAGCCAATCTGAAAGGATTGTTAGATTAGGCCTAGATATAAACAAACATACTTCTCTCTTCATTTCTTCTTATACTTCAAAACTTCCACAGTTGCACATTGTTTTGAAATTTCAGAAATATTACTTTTTCATTAATGTCTCTTCATATAAGAAATAAATGGTTCCAAATATTCAAATCAATGTGCAACTTTGGAAGTTTTGAAAAAGTGTAAAGTGTAAAAGTTTAAGAAGAAATTAGAAGAGAAAAGTGGGTTTGTTTCTAGGCCTAACCTAACTATCCTTTCAAGTTGGCTTCCTTCACTATCACTTACTTTACATTATTGTCCAGACTTTCTACATAGTATTACCCGCCTCGGTGGCATAGTTGGCTAATGCGCTTGTCGTGTTGAGCTCGACTGCTGAGAATGGGGAGATCAAGGTTCGAATCTCGGTCGGGTGAACTGGGGGTGGTTTTTCCTAAATGGTTTGCCACTCTCCCTCCACGCAAATGCGGGCTCACTTCCTCTAATTCAACCTTCCCAATTCCTAATCCATTAGAGTAATTAGTACTTAAAGCGTATAACCCGAACGGGTAGTAAGATGCGGTGCTAAATATTATACACTGTATTGTTAAAAAGTTAATAAAACTGACGTTTTAATAGGCTAATATTTCCGCAAAATAATGCTTCAGTAGCTTAATTTCCCCTTTAAGAAAACATAAAAAACAGTTAGAAAATTGGAGTATTTCATATTTTGTTGATTATTACTTGGTGTAATCATGTGTGATCACGTCTTCTGTTCCATTTCCATTACTCTATGCAAAGTTGCACATGCACATTGTACAGGCTCTCGCTAGACATTATTTTATCGATAAATTTATTTCAATTCAAATTTTAATGCTTATAAAAGTTGATGCCCATACTTTGAAATTAAAAATATTATGACTTAAATAATATTTCTAGCAAACAATATGAAATGGTAAATACTTTTTTAATATAAATGGGGTAAGTTTGGTAAAAGTATTAACTAATACGAGTTTTAATCATCTTAAGTTTGAAAACATTCAATACAATAATATATTCTTGATAGCACAAATTTAATATAACATAAACCATTATTTTAGAAAGAGACCAGGTTAAAAATAGTAAAAAGAATCTTTCAATTATTTAGTAATCTATTTAGCTATTTTTATTTCATTGATTTGTGATGGCAATACAAGTAAACAACTTGAATCAAGGATAATTCAAAATGGACAACAATATCGAATTAATTTACCGGTCGATAGCAATTTTAAAGCTCTATTATGTTGTTAATGTGAAAATTAATGTTAATTTTAACAATTTGTTAAGTAACCAAATGATTCATAGGGGGAAATGCCGATATTATCTAAATTAAATAGCCTATGCTTACTATTGTGTTTTAAAAATTAATCATTAAGTACCGAAAACCAAGTGAAAGCTTTAAATGACGAGCCAACAAAACTTTCAATCTCAAAGGATGAGCTCTGATTGAAGCTCAAAATCCAAATACTCCCAGAGCCGTAATAACACAGCTTTCTAAAAGAGAAAACCAGATCGAGGGATTGAGCATGAATGATAGATTTTGTTCAAGCTGCAACAAATAACATTTGGTCCAGTGGAAGCAACGGTTACTAATGTGTTCCTCTTTACACTGTAAAAGCCTTATTTCTTTTATTTGTTTCCTCTTTCCCGTGAATTCTTCCAATCTAAATAATGAAGAGGTTTTACTTTTTAAAAACACTGGAGTAATTAATAGCACATATATTTTTGACATATTAACACTAATTGTTGTGTAGAGTAATCCAAAGAAAGGCAAAAAATGAAAATAAATTAGTGTTTACTGAAGATTTATAATTATTGTTGATGCCAGAATTTTTTTCCAGGCTAAAGTGAAGCAGGCATTTTTTAATCAGATTTGAAATTTTCAAAGCTTGACACACCCATGGTTTATATTTCAAATCATATTATCTAAGATGTCAAACACAACATATATATATATAAATAAAGCCTTTTGAGTTTTGAGAAAAATTACATTTTTCTAAAAATCAAAAGGTTTGGGAGACATAGGTAAGAGGCCACAAATGATCTCTATGTTCATGTTTATAATGTATCTAAACATTATTTTATTCAAGTACGGTAATTTTTGTTTTTGTAGTTATGAGATAACAATACATTAATTAACCAACCTATTCAACTTGAAAAGCAATATTTATATTATGTGTTGGAAACAGACATATTTAATAGTAATAATTATAATGGATTATTGGTGACCTGGCGGTCCAAGGGTAAGGTGTCAGACTTCTGTGCTGAGGGTCTGGTGTTCAATCCTTGGTTCTGGCACAGATTTATTTGATTGCCAAACCTTTCCTTTACCTCTGACAAGACGTGTATTAATCACAACTTGTGAATGTGTGGAATGCCAGGCCTCCACCATGGTTCGGATTCCACGTTAAACTATAGGTCCTCCATTTCATCTCAAAATCACCCTACCATCACACATTAACGGGTAGTAAGACGCTATGCTAATAATAATAATAATTATTATATAATGGATTATTTTAAAATATTAAATTACAAACTATACTTAATAACCAGGTCTATTTACTGCAAAGATATTTGACAAGTAATAATTAACATATTCAAAATTTTCACAAATAATATATGCAATTGCCACAATATAAAACAAATTAATATTTAATAATATTTTTATTTTATTATGTGGGTAAATCAAAATGTCTCAATCATCTAACAATTGAATATGCAATGTGGATATTTAAATTGTTTGCTATTGTTGAGCAAGAACACATTTGAGCACCAAAATAAAACCAGAACTTCAATGAAACTTCCTCTCTAGAAAAATGTAACTCCACATTAGCGCTAAGTGAAGCGGTATGTGAAGTCCACTTTTTTTAATTTGAAGGAAAGCCAAAACTAAAGCATGAAACTTTCCCAAAATCAAATCAAAGTTCTAATATCTTGTGTAGCTTTGGGCTGAGAAAAAAATAAACATGTGTGTAGTTAAAAAAAATTATTGTGTATATTTATCTAACTTTACTTCCTAAATAATATTTACAAAATTACTTTGTGCAAATAGGTTTTAATAACTGTCATTCTTAAAACTGGAAAGTTAAATTAGGTAATACAAAATATTGTTCCAATTCCCGTATTTTTGGTTTGTGAACAATTAAAAATGTACAAAACTGCTCAGAATGATTTTTGGAAAGTAATATCAAAAAATATATTTTTGGGTTGAAGTTTTATAGTCATCAAAGCTATGAATTCAGAGTATTTGAAGTTTTGCAAACCCCTAGTTGATTTGATATTATCAAAATTAGGACACCCCTGATACCTGATATTACCCTCCAAAAAGCCCTTGAGTTAATATTTTCACCAAATGCTGCTACCTAAAGTCACCAAGTATAGAAATTTTAATTTTCATAGAATATAAATGAAATGTTAATAAAAGTTTAATCATTTTAAGGCAGTATCTAGTGACAAAGTCAGGCAAAATTTACAAGCAAAAGATTATGATGGAAACTGAATCTAGATCTAGCAAAGGTTGCTTATTGGAGGCTTATCCTAACATGATTTTAAAATAAACTTACACACCATTCATTAACGTATGAATGTAGTAAATTATAGTAAAGAATGGCAATGTTAACATTTTATTAATATTTGTATTTCATACATCAACTTAAAAATTAATTTTTACAAAATCAGAATTGAAGAAGTAAAAAAATCTTAAATAAGTGTTAAAGTATATGCTTACAATGTTTTCTAAACTTCGGATTTGATCCATCTCAAGTATTATAAATGTGTGATCAGGCTACATCTGTCATTAATTGTCATATTGTGTTTTATGGGTATGTATTAAATAATTACTTAACTACCCCTTAAATTGTTTGTCCAATAATTTCAGTGCTAAAAATGTCCACTCAATATGACGTGCCACAATACCCAGAAACATTGGTGTACCAAACCTCCGCTACAAAATATCACATTTAATATTTACCCGAATTCAAAACAATTGTATGGACCATTCAGAAGCCAAGTAGTAAGTCAGAAAATGTTAGTTTTAATTATGAGGGTGGTTTATTGGTTATAAATAACAAAGATTACTATCCACCATTTTGTTAAATTTTATTTAATTCTATGAAACTGCCATCTATTGAGTCATTTTATAATTTAGACTTAAATCTTTTGGCAATTGAAAATACTAATGATGAACAAATTTAAAGAGCAATATAACTCAAAATGACTTTCTGAATGTTCCATATTCATATAAATACATATATATATATATATATTTTAAAATTACTCAAAATAAAAAAAATTGCATGACTTAACTAATACAAAAAAACTTTGTTGTATTTCTATCAAGTTTAGCGGGTAACTATTAATTACAACTGAGTAAATAAGGAAATTAGCCCTTGTTCTAAGAATAATTATTGACTCAGCAAATATAAGGTTTATTATATACTTAGCTTCTTGGAAAGTAATACATGGCACAGAATGTTGTTCTCACTTCTGGACTTTATTTTCTTCTTGGTCTTCTGATGATTTGCAGGAAATAATGTTCAGTCCATGTGACCGAAGTATTGAGATGCATCTCCACGGCAGATTGGACAGGTCCTATTTGACTGTAAAACAACGGGTTCAATATTATATGGTTAAAATTAGAGACTTTCCAAATCCTTATTTTCTTTCTTTAATTCAAATCCTCTAATCTTTAAAAAATGTTCAACTTTAGTAAAAAGTGAATATATTGAAATTTAGTCCAAATAGGTTTTTGGGTGTTTTGTACCAGTGAGTTACCATTTTGTTTATTTGATAAAGAAAATTAAAGATTAACTAATTACATAAAAATTGAAAGAAGAAAGCTCAACTCAGGAGAGAAAAAAAAAGTGGGATGAATCTGATGCACTAAGATTGGACTATTTCTATATTCTGGCTTCTTTAGTACAAAGTCAAAAATTTAAAAAAAATAATTATATATATTTCGGCATTATTGCTTTTAACAAATTAATGATGCGGTGCACCACACAGAATTTCTCACTCCTGTACCTAAAAATGGTAGGGGTGTGCAAGACTGACATTTTTGATTGGGTTCAATATTAGGATCGAAATATATTTCAAGAGAGTTTGGGAATGAGACATTTTAAACCCCTAATTTAGGGAACTTAAACTCATTTTTTTCTTTGGTGTTTTTATATTTTTTTCCATGTAAGAAAAAGATATCAAAGCATTGAAACTAAATTTAGCAAATTATATTAAACTAAGGTAGGATTATGTTTATCACTCCTTAAATGTGACCAAGGTTTAACAGCCCTTAGCTCAATTAATTGAGACGAACAAAGTGTTCTGTCTGCGCCGCCCTGTGCCACTGCACCATTTCGCAGTCTCATTTGCAACAATGTATCTCAACCAAGGGAGAGTCTGCACAACGGCAAGACAGACACGCGACAGCGCTTTGCCCGAATCGCCTGGCTTTTGTTTTATCCACCCGCACCCACTGTGCTAGTTCAGTTTGAGAGAACACAGGTTTTCTTTTGTCTTTCCTGAAGTGGTTAGGTTTAATTTGACTATGGATAAATGGGTAATAGAACATAAAACAATGTGGGTTACAAACTCTTCAATTAGCACGGATAAACAATCGAGGGATGTGCAACCGGATATAAGCCCTGAGAGCGGCACCAAAATTTGTTAGAGCTCTACACCTCTAATACTGCTCATTGGTGGTTCAGGACCAATTATAAATAGAGGGTGAACTTAACAACCACTTAACCATTCAACACTTGTCTGAATGTATTAAGGAATGGGATATAAGAAATAATATTAACATTTAGTTACTGTTTGTATTTTCCACTATATTTATATTTCTTCTTATGTTCATAGTTTTTTCCAAGATTCAAATTTGGGTTCGAGATTCAAGATTCAAAGATAAATTGGAGATTTGGATTCATGATTAGTATGGGTGTGCTTAGCCAGTTTTTTCAGTTCGAAGTTAAGTCAAAATCGAATTGAAGTTCGAATAAAATTTTAACAACTAATAATAGCTCTGAAAACAAATTATTTTTCTAAAAAAACTTGGGATGCTTTTAGCCCTAATATATTTATATTTAATTCAAATGCTATTAAATTGATACATTTTATCTAACTTTAATAAACCATTACAATTTAGCCTAATTAACCTTTTAAAAAAATGACGTGGGCTTATTAAAAAACATTCATTTGAGCACAAAAATAGACAATTATATTTGATAAAATAATATAGGTATAGACTATATTAAGTTATATGCTAAGAAAATATTTACACAGGCCTGTGATATTATGCAGCGATATTATCCTACATTTGATTTGCAATAAAACTTTAAAAAATACTCACTTCAGGGCAGGTTATGTTATAACTTGTTTAAAAAAAAACACATATTAGGATAAATTATATCAAAATCAAACTGTTTTTATAAGTTAAAATACAAACATTGCAAGAAAATATTTACACAGACAGTTAAAAGTGTCACTTTTTCTTCAAGTTATTTTGAAGGGATGTAAATTTCTCAACATGAATCGGAGTCAACAATTCTCACCTGGCAGATACAATGTTTCATGAACTAGAAAAGACCCTTTCACTACACACATTTGTAGCAGGTATTCCCAGGTATTTGAGGGCTATCTTGGAGACACTAGGGTATTTTCGAGAACCCTCTTCCCTCCACCAGATAGAGGGGTTTGTTGATCTAGGCACTCATGGTTCATTTAGGTAATCCTTTACTTCACTATGGTTGTATATTGCCGGTTAGCTGGTATTTAGTATGGAATCAAAACTTGACCATCGTCCAGAACTAAAAGAGGAGCACAAGGGTTGTTCATCGTTTACATTTGGCTCTAAAGATGATTTGTTACTCAACTTCTTAAATTCAATTGCTAGCGTGTTTACTGCCACCATATCATCATTCAAGACTTACTAAATCTTGGGTTGCATAGCATGGATGGGCAGAAAATCGTATCTGAATCTGATAGCCGCCATCGGGTCGGTCTGTGTGTTATCTTGTGGCGACTCGGTTACCTCTCTGCTGGTCTGGAGATAGCGGAGTTAACTTCGGCACTAACGCGGAGTCAAGGGTCGTCTAGAGGTTCTTCAAGACAACTGAATGGGGAGATTGGGGTTGGGGGAGCACATACCGTGTGCGATTCGCAGAAGTAGCAGCTGGGGGAAAAGTATATGAGAGTGCGGGGGTGAGGGGGGTGAGCGGGGAGGTTAATCCCCGAGGTCTGGCAGCCGGGGGTGGCTAGTGTGCAGTCTTGGTAGTGTGTGGGCCACCGAGTTGAATATCCCGCTCGTAAAGTGTTGGGCCCTGGCGTGGTAAGGTTATTATTGCCACTGGACCGGTTCTGTGCATTCTGCTGTCTCTTTTGTTGGGCTTTTCTGGCACGTTTCGTAGAGGCCATGTCGGAGCCGGTTACCGCAAGACTGACGGAGGCATTGGAAGATAGGGGGGTTGTTATATTGAAATGTACTCACACGGGTGGTTAGGCAGCGGAGGGGAGTAGCCGGGTTGTAGAGGGGAGGGGAGAAGCCGGGTTTTAAGGGGTAGAGGAAGAGTGAGGGGGAAGGAGACCCCGGCACTCAAGATGGCGCAGTGAGGCAGGGAAAGGAAGGAGACCTCGGCACTCAGAATGGTGGGGTGAGACAGGGAGAGGAACGAGACCTCAGCACTCAGAATGGTGCGGTGAGGAAGTAGACCTCGGCACTCAGAATGGCGCAGTGAGAGGAAGTAGACCTCGGCACTCAGAATGGCGCAGTGAGAGGAATGACACCTCGGCACTCAGAATGGCACAGTGAGAGGAATGAGACCTCGGCACTCAGAATGGCACAGTGAGAGGAATGAGACCTCGGCACTCAGAATGGCGCAGTGAGAGGAATGAGATCCTCGGCACTCAGAATGATGCGGTGAGGTAGGGAGAGGAAGGAGACTGCGGCACTCAGAATGATGTGGTGAGGTAGGGAGAGGAAGTAGATCGCGGCACTCAGAATGGCGCGGTGAGGCAGGGAGAGGTAGGAGATCGCGGCACTCAGAATGGCAGGGAGAGAAAGGAGACTTTGGCATGTAGCATTTATTGGAAATAAGCTACAAAAGCGTACGAAGAGTAAAGCAAGTAAACTCACCTTAGGCTTCATTCAGCTACTTCAACTCACTATGTCCTCCCCGCACAAGATAACAACAACATGCCTCTATAAAAGTGACCGCACAACTAAAAGAGGAAATATTATGCAAGACTGAACAGTGGTGTATCTCTAGGCGTGGTGGGAAATGTGTGGTGGGCGTGCACAAGACTGTGATGTTATGTTGGAAGATGTGGCCTAGAATGATCTACCAGCTCCTCGGGTGTTTTTCTGTCATGTCTATCCCCTCCCTCTCTTCATTGTTCTGTGTTGGCCGTTGTTTTTGTTTACCCCTCTTCCCCCTTTCTGAGCTAGCATGAGCATATATAATGGCGTAATTCAAAATGTACGACACTCTTGTCAGGATCATGTCCTCGGACACACCTAGGTGTCCAGGATGGTTTAGGAAGGTACTAAATTCCTTTTCGGCTAAATGTACATAGAAATTCCTTTTGGCGAGTTAGTATTCATAAAACTTTATAACCTGAAATCTTCTATTTATTTACTTCGACATGACGCCCCATAAGGGTTCGTGTGATGTCACGACTATCTGTTTACAAATCACTTTTGAGAGATTAGATGTTTATTGCCCATGCGGCAGAGAAATGTTATCATCTGCGTGGCAGAAATATATTATATTGTTGTCAAAGTAAATGCTTGTAACTTATTGCCCATATGGCAGGGAAAGTTTATTTTTGCGTAAGAAATGTTATTACCTGCGCGGCTGAAATATATTATATTGTTGTCAAAGTAAATGTTTGTAACTTATTGCCCATACGGCAGGGAAAGTTTATTGTTGCGTAAGGAATGTTATTACCTGCTTGGCAGGAAAATATTGTATGGTCTCATGAACAAGGTATTAGAAAAGTATAGCCCATGCGGCACCAAAAGTTTTATATTGTTATGGAGGAAATTATATTTTCACTACCCTTTGAAGTAATCTTATATATTACATTGAATTGTAACCAATTCATAGTTACTGAAAGTTCCCGCAACTTTTGTTTTGTCATAACTTCATATTACACATATTCTGTTCAATATTTATCATCAATAAAACTCAAAATTTTATCTTTGACATATTTCTTTTTATCAAACTTTTATGATATATCCTTCACTTGCACCCGTAATATATAGATTGAAATAGTTGAAGTGTGAGTTCATGGAAGCAGAAAGTGAATAGACCAGAATCGGCCTATTTGCTTTTCATTATTATCTTATCAGCTCCTCTGCAATTATTGTTTCCTTTTTTTTTATGGTTAATTTATGTTGTGCGCCAGCCTTATTCTTTTGGGAAGACTAAGGGCGGTGTTACAGGGACTCAGAATGGTGCGGTGAAACAGGGAGAGGTAGAGGAGAGGGATGTAAGGAAGGTTTGAAACTGATAACTTATTACCCAGTGTTATGCTTAAAGACCCATTTACTGATGTTTTACTGTGGGCGAGGCCACTAAAAAACTAGTACCGGTCGTATTGGCTCAGTATTGCTACCGGTACTGATGATCTGAGTTGGGAGCCAGCCGCTTTTATCCCCCTCAGCCATCCATCAGACCAAGATGGAGGGATTGTTGGCACGGCGTGTGCATCCCTTCTCCTGACACAGCGTTGGACGGCAGGGGTAGCGTATGTGAGAGCGTACTAACTCCTAACTACACCGGGTCCATGAAAGGACCGGCTATGACATGGTTGGTTGGGGTATAACAAATCGTAGAAACTAAAGCGAGCTTTCAAAGTGTTATCTAAACTTCTTGCGAACATTACACCATCCTTCTTGCTGGTGATAAAAACATTTAGATGGGATTTGAGGCAATGAAGGATGGGTATAACCATTGAGGTTGGATAACTGTCCCCACTAATCTTCTTGGTGGCATCAGCTAGTGGCCCAAGAACCTCTACAATGCCTGCAGCTTGCTTCCATTCAACTGCAGTCAGGAGCTCGATGTTATTTTCTGAATTGGCAAGTTCAGGTCCAACAGCTTTCCTAACAGCATGCAATTTAGAAAGCATGTTATACTCGCTGGACCACCTTGTATCAGCAAACTGAATTAACTCGAGTACTGGCAGTTCCATCTCTACCATTACAGTACGTAATATTTTTCTTGCGGATGAACTACGACTGCAATGTCCCACAATTGCTGTTGCCTTTGTCAAAAGAGTACAAACCCCAGGACATTCTTCTTTGGCATCATGGATACCAAATTGTAGGGAATGGAGATAAATAGGGAATTAACTGCAGAATTAAAATTTGGAGCATTATCGCTGACACAATATATTGGACGTTTATCTTCATTTAAAGCAATGCCCCATTCACAAACAGCCTCTTGCAGTGTGGCTCTGATGCTCAAAGCCGTGTATGATTCAATAAGTAGTACGGTATTGACTTGTACTCAAAGTATGGTTTTAAATAATGACATGTCAAAATTCTCGAAGCTTCACACACTCCTGGTGATTAGTAAAATAGTGTATTCAAACCAACTATAATTTAAACAAACACATTTTATTCTTCAGGCTCTTTCCTGTCCCATGTTTGCCTGGTGAAACTGTCTGTGATAGTGAAAGCCTTAAGGATAGTATGTTTTTGTGAAGATATTAAGTGTTCTACTACAAGATTAGGATCAGTAAATATCCACAAAGATAACCTGGGCTCCTATTCTTTCAATTCAAAATAATTCCCATTGATGTGTGAACATAACATGTAATTTAAATATCAATTTAAAGAAATCCTTAAGCTTTGGGTCATAAGCAAAAACAAGATTTAGGAACCTCAGGGTGGAAGTAAAGTTGAAAACTTGTAGATTTGCTTTCTAGGACAATCAAGTAGCTCACTGACACAATTAACATCGAAGTCTTCGGCTGTACTTGTTGATATTTCTCAAGATGGCATGGCATCCATAGACTATCAAGACAGCATGCATTTTTATATGGCTTTGTTGTCGCTACAGAATATGGTGCACCTGGATTATATAGATTATGATAAGCCAACTACTCAATTAATATACATCGGTATAATATAGCAGATTCAATTGAAAGGCCTATGAAATTATATACTGACCAGACCATACTCTTCTTTGTGAAATTACCAGTTAAAATGAAATTCCTAGTTATTTATTTTCTTCATTGCAACAGTCCTAAATTAGTTTTTTTAATTTTTTTTTATTCTTATGATTCCTGATCTGTCCCCAAAAATATATTTGCTCTTCCATAATGAAAACAGCACTTTTCACCTTTCTGTCATTTTAACAAATTTTTGTTAGTTTATAATCGGTTTTGTAAACTTTGCAAGCAAAATTGATACAGTAAAAGTCAGTTGATGATGTAGAGATAATATTATTTCCTGCCAAAGTGTGGTACCTTTGTTTAAGATTGAATCACATGACTGCTAGCAAGACATTCTAACAAGGCACCTGAAAGACATGAATTGGACTTTATATGTACTTGACTTTGATTTCAGTCTTGCTTGGCATCATTTTAGCATAATACCCTTGTTTTTGTTCAAGAAAAAATTTCTAAGAGAAGTCCAACTTGACAAATATTTGAATCAAAGTCTAAAGATTTCAAATCTTTACACACCCACATTCTTGTTAAATGTTCACTATCATCTGTCAAGTCACTGTACAGTACAATATCTCAGTCAGAAGCCCTCCCAATGGACGCAGAACTTACCTTAAGCCACTTGTCAACACACTTGGCGTGGAACTCGTGAGAGCACGGCAGGACTCGCAGCATCTGGCGAGCCTCAAAGTCACACATGCACACTACACATGATGTCTGGTCCCCTTGGTGTGTGTCAGTGTTAAACCTGGGCCGAACAAGTAATTTAACCAACATTTTAAATTTATTACAGATTCAAATATTATTTTTGTATTCAGTAAAGGTGTAGTAGATATGTTTATTTAAGTTTCTGAAGTTTTTGTCTTTCAATATTAATAACAGTTTAGTAAACTATTTGCTTATAATGTGCCTTTTAATTTCTACTTTTTTCATCCACTTGATGTATTGATTTAAATTTGTTATAAAAATGACACCCGGACATGGAAAATAGGCTTGTGATTCTAACTATACGATTCTATGATCTATGGATGGGCCCTCAGATCCTCAAGGAGATTTGAAGATTCAATAAAATATCAAACTCGAGACTAAATGCTTAAGAAAATTTTAATGTTTCCAATTTTCAAGTGAAATTTGTTTTAGAGCCTAATACTGTGTATTGGTGGGTCATAACCAATCGTAACTATTGAATAAATTTAACAACCAGGTCTCAGACCAGTAGTTTAACACTTAATTGAATGTATATATTCTCAAGTTTATAATTTTTTCCAAGATTCGGATTTGAATTCGTAAAATAGTGGATTCAACACAATTATAATTTTATCAATTAATTTAGCACTTAATTTATGCCATGACCCATTTGAATAAGGGCTAGGTGATAAGAGAACTTGAAAAACCTTAAATCTCGCACCACACAAGTAAACTTTTTTATCTAATCTAGACTGAGATCAGTATTTTCTCAGAGGTGATCAATATTGATAACATTTTGAAGCTGGAAATAAATTCAAAACTAGTTCCGGTTGAGGTTCATATTATGTGTTCTACTTTTAGATTGCAGCTATAAATGAGTCATATCCACTTTTTTCAGAATACGAATCTTCATTTTACCTCTATATCCTGAATTTAAAATCCAAATCTTAAACTCTATGTTTACCATATTTTCTAACTTTCCCACATGGGTATGAATATCTTTCTTTTATTCCAATTTTGTTCACAATAAGTGGTGGATTAATATTCTGGTTTTTCCTATAATTATGTGATGTACAGAGTAAAGTAGCTATAAAACTTGATACAAATTCAAATTTTTAAATTTTTTTCTGAATTTCAAACCCTCTATACCTAAGGATTCAAAGAGCCTATTTCTAACTCTAGTGTATTCCAACATTTTGCCCAAAATTTGTATATGCATTCAAATTTACTCTTATCTTCAGTATTGTCTAAATTTTGGATAAAAGTTTATATAAAAATACGACCAATTGATTTGACCTTTTTCCACTTGGTACACCAAAAACAGTTTTATTACAAATAAATATTTTGACATTAGATCAAGTGTAATTATGGTCTTTTAAGGTGAGATAGGAAAACCAGACTTACTTGTAAGATGGCAGCTGCTCGATGTCAACCTTGGCGAGTCCTCGAGGTTTGGCCTCTCCTAGTCTCTCGGCGAGACTCAATAACGCCTCATAATTCTCGGTGTCTGAAGAGTCGGGACTGCCCAGCTCCGCCTGGCTGTATGGCGACAGTGGAGGGTTGGAAAACATTGCTCTTAGAGAGAGAAAAACAACCACACACAATGCATTTACAAGAGCGCAAGTGGGTTATTGCCACTACTTGTACCACACTGATACTGGTTGTGAGTTTAGACATAGAACTCTTTTGTGCAGGTAGATGAGGTGTAACTGTACTGTAGTGGAGCTAAAAAAAAATCTGGGTTTCTTTTGAATTTTGAATATGATTTTTTTAAATTATTACTATAAAAAATATAATTAATAGCCCTACACCTCTTACAGAACAAATAAAAGTGCAAGTAAATGTTTTTTTTATATTAACTAGTAATTTAAATTTAATCGTGATTCCCTAATATAGCAGTACACTCTAATTCAACTTTGATTTGTCCTGGCATTCACACAAGGGTGGACTGGCAAATTCCAAGTGGCCTGGGACTACAAATATGATGGCCCTTAGCATGTGTTAATACCTACCACTGACACTATGTTTCAATGTAAAGTGAAGTGGTGAGGTGATACTTTAATATTTATTATTAGTTCATTTGATCCAGAGGCCATTTCAGCTACATTAATAAAGAGCTTTAAAACCAGTGTCAACCAGTAAATTTATTCAATATTGTCATCCATTTTGAATTATACTTGATTGAAAATGTTTACTTGTGTTGCCATGACAAAGCAATGAAAATAAAAATAGCTAAGAAGATAACTAAATGATTGAATAATTTTTTTAGACTATTTTTACCTGGTCCCTTTCTAAAATAATAATATATGTTAGAATAAATATCAAGAATATATTCTTATACTAAATGAAATAGAATTATGTTGGTTAACCTGTTTAAAATCAATGTTAATCTTATTTTTTGCATACATATTTTATCAAACTTATATATATTAAAAATGCAATCACTATTTCATATTGTTTGCTAGAAATATTATTTTAGTCATATTATTCTTAATTTTAAAGTCTCAGCATCAACTTTAATTGGCATTAAAAGTTGAAATGAAGTAAATTTCTCAATAAAATAATGTCTAACAGGAGCCCGTACAACACGCATGTGCAACTGCGCATAAAGGAATGGAAACAGAACAGAAAACATGATAATACACGATTACACTAAGGAATAACAAACCAAATATAAAACACTTCAAATTTCTTTGTTTATGATTCTTACGTTTTCTTAAAGGGTAAATTAAATTTACTGAAGCATATTTTGGAGAAATATTAGCTTATTAAAACGGCAGTTTTATTAACTTTTTATCAAGACAGTGTAGAAACACTCTACAATAATGTAGAGTTATGGTGAAGGAATCCAACCTGTAAGGATAGTTAGGTCAGGCTTAGATATAAACAAACAACTTCTCTATTTTCTTTCTACACTTTTAAACTTCTCACAGTCGCACATTGTTTTGAATTTTCAGAAATATTTATTTTCCATATGAAGAAACATTATTGAAAAAGTGATAATTCAGAAAATTCAAACTAATGTGTAACTGTGGAAGTTTTGAAGAAGTGGAGAGTGTAAGAGTTAAAGAAGAAATACAGAGAGAAGTGTGTGTGTTCCTATCTAGTCCTAAACTATCTTTTCAGGCTGGCTTTCTTAACTATCACTTACTTTACATCTCTGTACTGTGTTTCTACACTGTATTGTTATACATTTCCAAGCCATCATGCAATTATCGATTTTATTAACTTATTTTTTAAAATTATTGTTGGTGTAGTTTTTAATGCCATTAAAGACATGAGTTGAAAACCATTTGAATTATTTTTTATTAGATTTTTATTTGAGTGTTGTTTTTATTTTTAAATTATGTTTTATAAGTGTTATTTCTAATTTAAAAACCGTTATTTCCATTAATTAACTTATTTTGTTCTCAAAATTATTTACTCTTTATAAAAATTAAACTCATTCATATTTTAAGAACACGTGTTTTAATATACTTTAACATTTTAAAATTATTAATATATTCGAACTCGGGAGCTTTCAGAAATACTTGACTTGTTCGACTCAAATGAAAAAACCCAAGCTCGCAGACGCCTAGAATATATATTTTTTGGGGTAAAGTATTTGTGGAAGCCCCCCCAAATAAAAATCGGCACACAGGGATATCTCCCAATGTCCCAATCCACCCTTGCATCCTTGCATGCTTACATGCTGTTTTGCCCCTGCTCAACTCTAAAAGTTTCATGTCTAGACTCACCAATAGAACAAACTTGCTATCAGTGTGCCAGCGGTTTTCAAACCCTTTCAACAATTTTCTTCGAGCCTATTGTGGCCCTTTGATACTCTCCCCTATACATGTCAAAATTCTTCTACTTCTATTGTGAGATGATTATTTAGTAATTTTATAGACAACAATCGTAACAGAAGAAAATCAACAAACTTATCAGGTATTTTATATGTGAGCGAAGTAGGGGTAAATGGGAATTACATTATTATCTTGAGACAGAAAATAATGCTTTATAATAATTCTAGATTAAAAATAAATATTTATTCTAAAATTAATTAGGGGGTGCAGGGTGCGAATAGCCCCTTTTTAAATTAAATCAGCAATTTTTTTTTAACAAATATTGAATAATTGATATTTTAAAGTTTTTGATGGAAATTATTTTTATTAGTTTATTTCTTTTGAAAATGGTGTTTTATATTTAACTAATGGTTGAGTGCAAAATATATAGCTTGAATATAAAACTGAACAAGGCCACAGGCTGGAAACAGTAAAAGATGTAAAGAAAAACTCTTCTTAAATGTTCTTTAGGTTTGAAACCCCTTGACGTTATTCGAGAAACCCTTTATAATCTCTTTCTATCTTAAGACCTTGAAATGTTCTATATATTTGACACCCCTTAAAGGTTTATTAGTTTAACACCCCTGTTATCTCTACTAGCTGTTTGGTTTGCTAACCCCAGACAAGCTACCACTTATGAACCAAACAAATAACTGATGATAGAGCACAATGAATCATTAGGCTTCTCAACTTAATGGTTTCACCACTAACACTAAACTACACCTCACCCTCTAAACTTACTACAGAACAAAGAAGGTGGCTGTCTATAAAGAGATTAACAGTGAACAATGAGTGAATTGTTTCCCACCTGAAACTTTAACAAGACAATCCCACCATTTGAGAATGGATAATCATCCCCACCAGCCACTTAGAGAAATTGTTTGTAGAGCCACTCAGCCAAACACAGGCCCTCTAGTAAACTAATTCAGCAAGCAACCACCCCAGATGGATAGCCAAGAATAACTTTAAGAGTAACTTAACAACTTGTTTTAGTTTAAATTTTGTGTTTTCCTACAGTTAATATAGTCATTTAAAAGAGTTTACATAAGGACATCCTTAACAAGCATTGCAGCCCTAACCGAAACTCTTCTTGGTTAAAGTCGGAAACCTCAGATATAATATATACTAAAATCATATTAGTATAACTTTAAATCTATATACAGGATCTTTGAATCCTTAAGGATTTGAGAAAATGTTGGATACAAATTTAATTTTTTTCTTTCAAATTTTTTATTGAAATTTCTTCCAACTTCTGTTCCTGGCACTGTTGTATTTTCACAACAGCTGTGATTTAAAAAGAAAATCAAATATAATTAGGTTAGATCCTCTCCAAGTCTAGCTCAATTAGTTTCTGCTGTGTAGTATGATGTCATCAAACATTAAAAAATGTTTATTTTAAGAGATACAGGAGTTTTAACTGGCACCATGCAGGAATGTTGTAACTATGCAACACAAGCCATGATGTTATGTCTGGCTCATTGCCACCTTATATTTACATTGCATAGTTTGCTGTAGTTGTGATTCAGTGTGGTTACTACTATAGATAAAAATATGAATTGAAGAAAGGAAATGAAGGAAGAAAAGTATTTTTTTCAACAAAAATGTAAGTTATTAAGCTTGTTTGTAATTTTTTTTTTAATTAGTGGTGGGCCGATACCTGCTTTTCTTTATTCTGATACTTTGATTGATATCATCAATTCATTTCGATACTCGATAACCCATTCGATACCATTCAACATGAAATTAAATAGACCCTCTTTTGGTAAGTATAGAAATTAGGTCAAAAGAAAATGGTTTAATTTGTTTCCATATACTTCATGGCTTTTTAAATGTTTAGACATTGAATATGTTATGCGTCTTTCAACCCTGCAAAATTTTACGTTTACAGAATTTATAAACAACACAGTCCACAACACTTTCAAATATATCAAAATACTGCCACACTCCACTTTTTAAAGATTCCATTGTGAAAGATTATCAGAAAAAAAAACAAGATACTTTTTTTTCCAGTTTATTACTATGAATTTCATTTTGAAAACAAACTCAAGAGTGAAGTGGACAAAATCTAGAAATGAAAATAACCTTGAAAGTCATAAATGATATGACTGACGATATTTGAGAATGGACTAAAAAACCAATGCATTTTTTTTAACTCAATAAGTTTTATTTTAAAAATGAAATTTTTTTCTGTTTAATTGTTTAACGATATCTATTATATTGATTTAATAATTTTCTTAAGTGAAAATATGTTTAGAAAAAAAGCTATATTCATTTGTCAAACCATTTCTGCAAGATCATAAATATTGATTGTTTGTTGTTTTTGGCTGTCAGGATATTTTTTTTTAAATTTCTACTAATTGTTTTTACATGATTAAAACAGAACTTATAGAAATAATCATTTAGATGTTTCTTATTTGTGAAAGCGAAGTCTATGGTTCACATAAAAATACTTTTCAAACAAGAGTCGTGTACTTACACCGTTTACAAAATAAAAATATTTTATTTTAAAACTAATGTTTTGGGCTCTTTCTCTAATTTGTAAGAATGTTTTGTTTTATTTTGGTGGTTGGTTATAACAAGATACATCTATTAATGTTTCCAGCCTGTAGTTTGGGCCAGTTTTTTATTAAGCCATATATTTTCCACGAGCAGTTGGCTAGGCCTCTCATAGCTTCATATGCCTTATAATCTAACTTAAGGCTAGGGCAGACACAACATCTAGTTCCCAGCTGTTAATTTATCAATATGAAAGGGTAAACTTGCATTTTACCAATGATACATTTTTTGGCCATGTTGGGAATCGAACCCAAGACCCTTAACCCAGTAGGCAGACATGCCACCGGCTGAGCCAAAGTATATGATTGAATTTCTCAAATATAAATCCTAAATTTTCTTTTGAATTTGTAATCCAAATTTGAATCCTTAAAATGTATTATTTGAGTAAAGTGAAAATATTTAAATTTGAGTTATGAAAAAATTATTAAAGGCTTGGTACAACTGACAAACTTTTTTTTGTCTTCTACACCATAAAAAAATAAATAGAACCCCTTTTCAGTAAATTAATCATAATGAAACAATTTTATCCTTTTTTGTGATCAAGTCATTTTTTCAACTACACAAGTTTATATAAATGCTGTCACCAATTGTTTAAAATTGTGATTACAAGTCAAGACCTTCATAATTTTATCCAGAATATCGTTTAAGACTCTTAAGAATCTCAAATCTCTCAAAAAACAGTTCTATCAAGAGACACAATATACAAAGACACATAACTCACAGAAAATGGAAGAGGAAACCATAAGGACTATGTGGTGGCGCAACAGGACTGGTCCTCCAGCGTCGTGCATTCATACTGCGCCGACTAGGAGTACTAGGGCGGCGACTCCGTGCCGGCAACAATTCCAGTTGGTTACCACGGGACTGGTTAAGAATGTCATCACACATACATATGGAATATAAACCATTATTATTATTATTATTATTAGCACCGCGTCCTACTACCCGTTCGGGTTATACGCACTTACGCTAATGTGTAATGGTAGGGTGATTGTGAGATAAAATGAAGGACCTACAGTTTAACGTGGAATATGAACTACGGTGGAGGCCTGGCATTCCCCACATTCACAAGATGTCTTGTCAGAGATGAAGGAAGGGTTTGGTAATCAGATAAATCTGTGCCGGGACCGAGGATTGAACCCCAGCCGCCAGCACAGTAAACCAATACACATTCATATTGTCTCGAGGGGGTATTTAATGTAAGCCAAATCGATGTTGAATATTTTTGTTATTGTGTTGAAAAAAATATTATTTATTGTATTTACCTAAATATATGCTGTACAATTTTCCTGGCAATGCCATTCTATATGGACTTTCTAATAGATCTAAAATGGTCACCACATTAAAGACATAACCATGATACAAAATCGTTTCCATAGTATAAATATAATTTTGGGCCAAAATGGACAACTAAATAATCTTTATTCACACATTTGCCTAAAATAGAAAACCGAATCTGCTCGAGTGGTGCAGAAATTCACACACTCACCTTTGGAGGCCAAACTGGAATAGTAAGTACATCTCTTGGATAAATAATTTGAGCTGACTCAAGATGCATTGCAATGAAAACTTAAAACAGCTGATTATAGATGTTTTCAAATTATAATGCTCTGTCATGGCAAAATCCTATACATCGAAACAGGTTGGTTTTGAGATTTGATTGGGTCTTCTGTACCAAAGATTTCAAGTAGAGAGGGCGAAGAAGAGAAGAGTTGAAATTTAGCAGAATAACACATGCCGATGAGGCAGAAATCTTGTAATTGACTTGAGAGCTTTTCAAACATTTTTCTGTTCTGTCCTCGAATTTTGGCGAACGTGTGAATCCACAGTATAAGTGTCAAACCTTCTACAAAAACTTCATGTACTTTTGCCACATGTTTTAGAGACATTAATGCTTCATGTTGGAAACAACTGTAATTTTGTTGTGACAATAATTTGGCGTATTTGATTACCTAGTTTGTAATCTTGTAATTAGATTTATTGAGATGTGTAAATGTGATCAACATATTAATAAATAACTATGGCCTTTACATCATTGTGCTAAAACCAAACTTTGTGGTCCTGCTTGGAGTGATTTAGTCCCTTTCATACCTATTGACTGCCAAAACGCTTGTGTCCTTCCTGGATTTCCTCACAGGATTAAATTTCAAGCACACAGGTCATGTAAAAGGTATAACAAAGGACAAACACAGGAAAAGCACAATGGATGCCTTATAGCTCTAAGGAAAACCTCTTTTTTCTAAATGAGGTAATTGTATTAAAGTTGGAAGAAGGTATAGGAAAGGTGGATAGAAACATATAAAAAGTTGTGTTGCATGTTTCACACTCCACACTGATGAGTTCAAATAGAATGAAACCTGTGTCAGGGGATTGGGCGGTGACGATCGGTTTTCTTTAAGAGGCAAGCATTACCTCTTTGTCCAATGGCAGCAATGTAAAATGTGAAATGTGTTCTTTTCATTGTAAACGCCATAATGTGTTCGTTCCTTTTAAATGTTTTTATCCACCTTTCCTTTACCTTCTTCCAAATATAATACAATTACTTAATAAAACGAAAAGAGGTTTTCCTTATACAGGTATATTATTTATTGTCATCCAATGTGCTTTTCCTGGGTTTGTCCTTTATGTTATACCTTTAACATGTTCCTATCTATGTGTATTATCATTCTTTAAAATTTTCCATTTTCTCCCTTTGTATTTTGTTTTTGGTTTCCTCTTCTGGAAGTTACATTGCACGTTTCACACTCCTCCCTGATGAGTTCCGATAAAATGAAACCTAGTTCAGGGGATTGGGTAATGACAATCGATTTTCTTTAAGAGGCAACCCATTACCTATTTGTCCAGTGGCAGCAATGTAAAGTGTAAACTATTCTTCTTTTCTTTGTAAATGGCACCATATTGTGTTCATTCTTTTTATATGTTTCTACCTACCTTTCTTATACCTTCTTCCAAATATAACAGAATATATGCAGTAATAATAGTAAAAAACATTAAGTGTTGATGTGGGTCATTTTTATTTTTGATCAATAAGTAGCAGATGTGATTGTACAGGTTTAAATGAAAACTTTCTTGTGTTAATTTAAATATTATTCATTTCATCATTGGCCTTACTATATAATATAGATAGTTTGAGTTGAAATGACTCCACTTTTCTTGTAGTTTGTTTTAAAAAATTTATTTTGAAATCTGTGCACATAAAATTTTGTTGATTAAATTTATTGGAATTTAAATAAGCATAATTAGCTAAATAGTAGGGCTCTGCGTGTATTCTTATTCCGAGCTCCGAGCCGAGCTCGTCGCTTAAGCTCGAGATCGAGAGTTTTGTAGGCTTGTCATTTTCGAGCTTCCACTTGATGTACTTAATAATCAATTTTTAAAACACAATAGTAAGCATTGTCTAGTTAAATGAGATAATATTGGCAATCCCACTTATAAATCATTCGGTTGCTTAGCAAATTGGTAAAAATTAACTTCAATGTTCACATTAATAACGTAATAGTACTTTAAACCACTGTCATCCATTTTGAATTATACTTGGTATAAGTTGTTTACTTGTGTTGCCATGATAAACCAATGAAAATAAAAATTATCTAACAAGATTACTAAATAAATGAATGATTCTTTTTACTATTTTTATCTGGTCCCTTTCTAAAATAATAATTTATGTTAAATTAAATATCAAGAATATATTATTATACTAAATGTTAAGGGTCTGCGAGCTTGGGTTTTTTCATTCAAGTCGAGTATTTCTAAAAGCTTCAGAGTTCAAGTATAGGCCTAGGAATAATTTTAAAATGTTAAAAAGTATATTAAAACATATGTTCTTAAAATATGATTAATTGCTTTTTATAATATAAATGTGGTACGTTTGGTAAAATATGATTTCAATAAATAAGATTAACAATGATTTTTAAACAGGTTAATCAACATAATTCTATAACTAAATATTAACTAAACTAAAGCTAGTTTTGTAGCTAAACATATTAATTAATACAAGTTTTAAATATCTTAAGTTTTGAAACGTTTAACGCAAGATATTTTTAATATGACATTTTTAATTAAACATAAATTATTATTATTAGCACCGCGTCTTACTACCCGTTCGGGTTATACGCACTTACGCTAATGTGTAATGGTAGGGTGATTGTGAGATGAAATGGAGGACCTACAGTTTAACGTGGAATCCGAACCACGGTGGAGGCCTGGCATTCCCCACATTCACAAGATGTCTTGTCAGAGGTGAAGGAAGGGTTTGGTAATCAGATAAATCTGTGCCGGGACCGAGGATTGAACCCCGGCCGCCAGCACTGAAGTCTGACACCTTACCCCTAGACCACCAGGTCACCCTAAACATAAATTATTATTTTAGAAAGGGACCAGGTCAAAATAGTAAAAAGAATCATTCAATTATTTAGTAATCTTCTTAGCAATTTTTAATTTCATTGCATTGTCATGGCAATACAAGTGAACAACTTCAATCAAGTATAATTAAAAATGAATGACAATATTGAATAAATTTACCGGTCGAAAGTGGTTTCAATGTTATATTACGTTATAAATGTGAAAATTGAAATTACTTTTTAGCAATTTGTTTTAAGTAATAATTTTTTTATAAGTGTAAATGTTAATATTAACTCAATTAAACAGACTATGCTTACTATAGTGTTTTAAAAATTTATTATTAGGTACATCAAGTAGAAGCTCGAAATTGACAAGCCTACAAAACTTTCGATCTCGAGCTTAAGTGACAAGCTCGAGTTAGAAATAAGAGTACTCACAGAGCCCTACTAAATGTTTTCAGACTTTAGATATTTAAAAATCGTATTAATTAATACGTTTAGTGACAAAACTAGCTCTACTTTAGTAACTATTTAGTTATATAATTATGTTGGTTAAACTGTTTAAAATCAATGTTGATTTTATTTTTTGTATACATATTTTACCAAACTTATTTATATTAAAAAAGCATTTACTATTTCATATTGTTTGCTAGATATATTATTTTTAATTTTAAAGTCCAAGCATCAACTCTTAAAGGCATTAAAAGTTGAAGTAAAGTAAATTTCTCAATAAAATAATGTCTAGCGAGAGCCCGTACACCGAGCATGTGCAACTGCGCATAAAGAGATATAAATAGAACAGAAGACATTAATACACGATTATACTAAGGAATAACAAATGAAATATGAAACACTTCAAATTTCTTTGTTTATGATTCTTACGTTTTCTTATAGGGTAAATTAAGTTACTGAAGCATATTTAGGGGAAATATTAGCTTATTAAAACGTCAATTTTATTAACTTTTTAACAAGACAGTGTAGAAACACACTACAATAATGTTAAGTGATAGTAGCGGGAGCCAATCTGAAAGGATAGTTAGGTTAGGCCTAGATATAAACAAACAACTTCTCTATTTTCTTTCTACACTTCCCACACTTCCCACTTCTTCAAATTTCCAGTCGCACATAGTTTTGAATTTTCAGAAATATTTATTTTTTATATGGAAGAGACATTAATGAAAAAGTAATATTTCTGAAAATTCGAACTAATGTGTAACTGTGGAAGTTATGAAGAAGTGTAAAGTGTAAGAGTTTAAGAAGAAATGAAGAGAGAAGTGTGTGTGTTCCTATCTAGGCCTAAACTATCTTTCCATGTTGGCTTCCTTAACTATCACTTACCTTACATAATTGAACAGTGTTTATACACTGTATTGTTATACATTTCCAAGCCATCATGCAATTTTGTTAACTTTTTTTTTATAATTATTGTTGATATAGTTTTAATGCCCTTAAAGACATGAGTGTGAAACCATTTTAATTATATTTTATTAGATTTTTATTTGAGTGTTGTTTTTATTTTTAAATTGTGTTTTATAAGTGTTATTTCTAATTTAAAAACGGATATTTCCATTGTTTACTTTTTTTTTCAAAATTATTTACTCTTTATAAAAATGAAACTCATTCTTATTTAAAGAACATGTGTTTTAATATACTCAGACATTTTAAAATTATCAATATACTCGGACTCTAGGAGTTTCAGAAATACCAGACTAGTTCAACTCGAAATGAAAAAACCAAAGCTCGCAGGCCCCTACTAAATAGGTATAAACTGATAAATATAATTATTGAAAGAGAGACAGTTCCTTTATCCATTATATAGTCTTGAAACCCCCTAGCTCACCAGACTCTAAAACACCTTTGATTCTTTCCCAATTGTATTTTCTATTGAATCTGCCTTCTTCTCATGGTTCGTAGGAGTTGTTTACCAGTCTATGTTGCATCTATACTCACCCCAAAGCCTACAACTTCAATTTAAAGCGAACTCAAATAAAATATAATATATATGAAATATTCTCAAAGGTTAACAAAAGTTAAAATATTTTTCTTAGTTGTTTAATGATTTAAAACATATTATATTGTTGTTCTTTGATTAGTTTATGCACTAAAAACGCAGGAAAATGTTTTATTACACAATTGTTTGTAATGTTTTGTTTAAATCTGATAAATCAGGTTAATATCATATTACACATTTCAATTACTTTAGATTTTTTCCAAATGAATTTTAATTTATGATGTATTAATATTATAAAGAGGAAATATTTGATTTTTTGTTTGTAATGTATAAACTCAAAAACTACTGGACCGATTTAAAAAATTCTTTCACCAATATAAAGCTACATTATCATTGAGTAACATAGGCTATATTTTATTTTGAAAATGTAATTTATTCCTCACAAAAATGTCGATAGTCACTCATATTTTATGGTAGAGTATATAATGATTCTTCAATATGTGTGTTGAAAATAATGCAGGGGGGAAGGGGCAAGGGTCTAGTGATGTATAAAACAGCTCAGAATGGCAGTAATTTAACATAAATTGAGTATTTTAACCGTCAATATTTTGAATGGCAAAGCTTCGCAGCCAGAATATGTTTCAGAGAAAAGTCAAAAATTATGTTTGTTTTGTAGCCAAGTCGTAGTTTCGAAGTTTCACACACCCCTATTCATTTATAATATGATTTGGTTGCCCTAATATCTGTTAACTGATTATGTAGTGAAGATACTTGCTTAGCACCAGCTAACTCCACTGCCTTATCAATTGTGAACTTAATGACATTTTTCACAAAAAGGGTAATGTGAATGGTACCTTTACCCAATAAATTTATTTACCATAGCAAAGTGTAGATGGGTGTCTTAATCACAAATCATCACCAATACACATATTCTTGTCAGTCTCTCATTCTCGTTCTCTTTGGGATCTTTACTAACGTTGAGAAACTTAAATCTAGTAGCAAAAACAAAATAAACTCAGCTGATGCAACATATTTATCAAACTACTCAATAAGTATTGAAGGTAAATTTAGTATATTCATTTATTTCAAAGCATCTTCGCCCAAAACATTGAGAAACAGACCTTGTCTTCTGGTTTTACCCTTGATGTAGTTAGCATCAAAGAAACTTTCTCAATCCTAGAGATACCATCATTTTTCAGAGTTAACTTCCTTAGGGGACTTCCCTCTTGATTGTAAGATAAAGGCAACAATTCCAAAAAATGGCTAGTTAGTATTTAAATCTATATTTGACAACTTATAATTCAGAAGACAGAATAAAGGAAGGTGTCACCTTTGTGCATTGGATTCTTTTCACTTTTTTCCCCATTTACTTATATGGGCTTTCTTAATTAAATATGCACTTATTGGAGCTGTATTTTTAATAAATTTCTATTATCATAAAAATATTGTGATATCAGTAATAATTGAGGAAAAGAGTTTGACATCCATTCTCTAATTACCTCAGAAAGAAATAATGGAGGCGGGGAGGCCACCTGTGCGAGAGCCGCAGTGTGCAGCTGAGTTGGGGGTGCATGATGGTGGAAAGCTGCTCCAGAGCTGCGATGCTGTTCCGCCAGCAAATCCAGATTCACTGCATCAGGCCTCTAAGAAACACAGAAAATGGTTTAACTATAGATAGGCACGTCACTTTTGTAGCTCCTTCACAAGTGAAAACACATGTTAACCAACCTATTTACCAAGTACTGTGAAGTTCAGCATTAAGTAACGTGCCATATTATGTTAGAGATAATTGAGAGCTAGTATGACCCTGGACTGTGTAGTTAGAATCTAAACAATGTAAATATTGATTAAGATATTTAATTTTACCAAGTATAACCAGGGTTCTGCTAGGGTAGCGATAATATTGATGTTGATTAATATTTTATATTATTCAATTTGATAACTTAAATTAAACCAAATCAAACAACAAAACAAATTGATATGGGTTTTGAGCCGATGCAGATCTCAATATGTTCCTAGACTATGTTAATATATTTGTCATAATAATTAAGTACATATATAAATATAATGAGGTTTTTTGTCAGAAAATTAACTTTTTATTCAACATAATTAAATAAAAGATGATTTGGTTACTATTTGAAATTCGTGAACAATTTTGGCTTAGATTCTAAATTTAAAAAACCTACATTGCAGGGCCTGGATTCACTAACAGGAGCAAAGAGTTGCACCAGCACAAGTTTGAAAGTTGTGCCCAAATACCTATTCACTAAAAGAAGCAGGCGCAATTTGAGAGCCAAGTTGAACCTTTTATTTGCCACCACTCAAGAGTAGGCGCAGCGCAACTATAAAATCATGATTGTCACTTCAATAAATTTAAATAGTGGCATATTATTGCAATGACTTAAAATTAGAGATGGGTCGAATCCACTATTTATCAAATTCGAATCTACATTTTATTTTTGAATCTCGAATCCGAATCCTATCAAATCGTTATAAATTTTAATGATTTACAAATAGACCTACATTAAACAATATAGGCTTAAACTGTGAATTAAGATTTATTTCAATCATGCTTTCAATTTTAATCACCCTTAACCCCCTCGCAAAATAAAGGTTAAAATCCAGACAAATTAAACAATCTAGACTCATATTGTTTAAAAATAAAATAAATAAAAATTTGAGTGTCTTTTAGTTATTTTTAAAAGTGTTGTTAGAATGAGTTAAGTTTCTAAAAAACATGTGAAATAAACAAATAGGCCTAGTTATCTTTTGATCAACTTTAATCATCATTAAAGGATATTTTATTGTATTATGATAGCAAAAATAAAAATACAAACAGATATTTATATTTTTAATAAAGACTATTATTTTCTTATATATCCATTATCTATTTTAGCGTAGAAAACAAATATATTCGATTCTTGCGATATATCGATTTCTGAGAATACACTAATTAAAACACGAACATTTTTTCGACTACAATATCTTCATTCCCATATTATAAGGCAGGACTACATTTGAATATTTCTACAATTACTTCAATAACATATTTAAAAAAAAAAATCTAAGTAACTCAAGAGCGCTTACTAAGTGATCAGATTACCTGAATCGATTCCAAACAAACAATCGATATACGATACGTAGGTCGATAGGGATAAAATAAACAGTTTTATCGCTTTCTGACTGTTGACAGTATTTATTTTTCATTAAACCCAACAAAATGTTTAACTTAAGGATTGTATGCAATAAATTGGGGTTCTTCGCAAAGTTGTAGATATTTAAAACCAGTTGGGTAGTAAGAATTAAAAGTATCTTTATTTTAATCATCACTCGGGAGAGTAAACATAATATAGATCATGGCGGCTGACTTTGTATCATCCGTAATGTGTTCTTATTTCTTTAAAAAAAAAGCCATAATTTGTTTTATTTATTTCGAGTCTATTTGTAAATATAGTTTTGATTTTCAGTTTTTGAAGAGTTTTAATGTGTTCATTAAAATATTTAAAAGATTGTTCATGAGGTGAAAGTTTTAGAAGTGAAGATGTGACAAACCGTCGAGTCTAAGTTTCCCATACAGGTGGGAGGATAGGGTAATAGGCACGTAAGATTTTCAACACCTAACGATTTTTTATTTTTTTTAAAGAAGATTTTATTCATGTTCATCTCTTTTGTCCGAAAAAATAAATATAAGGTATTAAGTTTAGCTTTTCAAGTAGGCCTTAACTAAGTAATTATTGAATTCAAAATATCATGCTTTGTTTAGGAGGTGAAAGATTCAATCATCGAATCCAGTCAAACACCAAATCCTCGAATCTCGAATACTTGTCAGGATTCAGTGGATTCGAAGATTCGAGTGGTCCATCTCTAATTAAAATACAATTAGTTAACCGTACTTCAATTACAGTAAATAAATACTATAACATACATCTGTCTAGTACAACATTTGTTTCAATTCAGATAGTGGTACCAAAGCAATTCAAAGAGGTTTGTATTCCTACAAGTTTAAAGACATCTCGGTGACCTGGCGGTCTAGGGGTAAGGTGTCAGACTTCCATGCTGGCGGCCGGGGTTCAATCCTCGGTCCCGGCAAAGATTTATCTGATTACCAAACCCTTCCTTCACCTCTGACAAGACATCTTGTGAATGTGAGGAATGCCAGGCCTCCACCGTGGTTCGGATTCCACGTTAAACTGTAGGTCCTCCATTTCATCTCACAATCACCCTACCATTACACATTAGCATAAGTGCGTATAACCCGAACAGGTAGTAAGACACGGTGCTAATAATAATAATAATAATAATAATAATAATAATAATAATAATAATAATAATAATAAAAATAAAGACAACTCGTCACTAAATATGGCCGTTAGTATAGCTATAAAATAAGTTTTAAAGTTTCTATAAATGTTTTATTAATGGAACTTGGGTTTAAACTAATAATATAAATACATACTAAATAATGTACTAATATTGTTTACGTAAAGCACCTAGAAAGAGGTCGCTTACAATTGTATTGCTAGTTTATAAGCAAAATGTTTAGAAATCTCTGTATTTGCTGTCATTTTCATTAGAGATTTAAAATAAAATAGCCTTGACTTTGAAAGTAAACTCTCCACAAGGATTGGTTGAAAAGAGTGCAATTGACGACGTTTATGGTGACATCACCATAATGTTGCCACCAGTATGCGCCTTGTCTAGTGAATACGGAAATACAGCAAATAATAAGGCGCATCTTTGGGAGTATCTTGGGTGCAAAGCTTTGAGTTCATCTATTTCTTCTGTGAAACTTTTCTTTTTTGAATTCTTCTGTGCAGTTTCTTTCCCTCTTCGATTCGCCTCCAAATAACTTTGCCACTTTTGTCGTGCGCCAGCAAGTGAGATAACCATGTCTTTGGTGATTTCAATATTAGTAACACCCCCAACTGATGCAATTTGTTGACAAATTATTCGCTGTATAATGAGTGTGCGCTGTTGCATATTTTACACTTATATTTGCTTGTTTACAGAAAAACCTCTCTCAACTGCTGCTTGACCATGTGATAGAATAAGTACCATTTTCATCACACACCCCAATTTGTCATATTTTGTTCTAGGCTTTGCACAAGCACATAACAGCGACTCCAAACAGTTTGTCCCAGGCTTAAAATTTTGAAATTCAGAAGAAAAGCCAAACTCTGCAATAAATTCCTTATATGATGAAATTAATGCATCACATTCAGTTTCCTGAAGTCTTTTAGCCTCTACTAGTGTCTTGAGCACTGACACCAACTTGGTTGCACAGTTAGTATCCACATTCATATCGAGGATCCATACAACTAAGGTTTCTCACAATTGAGTACTGTAATGAGCACTTATATGAGATTTTCTTAACTGTTTCATTAAGAAAATCACAACATTCCATTCGCACTTTAAGAACATCCTTCTCTTTAAAAAGTTTTTTGTGGAGCAAATTCTTGACTCAGTTTTCTGCAGCGAATCCCAAGTTTATTTTGGTCACTAGCAGCTGGTTTTCTTTTTTCCCTACTTCAACTTTAACCAGTTTGTTACTGGTAATTTATTTATTTCATCTTCTTTAATGAATATCTCCATTAAGTTTCAAACATTTTCAACATGCCTCTTTCCAGAAATGGAAGAATTGGTGTTATCAGTTTGGTACATTGTCAAAAAAGGTTCTACTTGTTTTGCAATTGACTGAAATATTAATAGCTTTAGAGAAGTCAATGCATCACTGGTCACTTCTTTCACAACTGTAAAGGATTTGGTGTTTGAATTGGTAAAATTCTAGTCAGTAACTATCTGCTCATATTTAGTTACATGAGCTCACATTTCAAGAGCGTGTTAAAACAATTGAATTTTCAACCCACCTTATGGCACACATTTTTTTTGGGAAAGACACTGCTATCAGTTACTTTCATGTAATCTTCTCTTCTCGCTGGTGTGTCCTTAAATAAGTAATAGAGGCTAGATAAAACTAGTTCCACATCCCAGGTTGATGATAATGAGCCATGCTTAAATTCACCATGAATAATATGAAGCCCATAATTGCCGGTATGAATTACTGCCGTGTTTGTGTCTCTCTTCAAATGATCACACACCAGGTCATAACATTTCCAATTGACATTTGAACCATCCATGGGTAGTTGCAGTAGAGACTGTTCCGGAAGACCAATTTCAGAAATCAACTTTTCAAAGGAAGGGAACATATCATCTGCAGTAGCATGCCCCAGGAAATCTGAATGGATGTAACCAGACTGCACTTTATCTGCTTCCCAGTGGTGAATATGGTAATCTAACTGATTCTCATTAAAAAAAATAATAGTCCAATATCTTCGCATGATTTGTATGAATAATGACTGCTGCATACTTTCAAGGCCCAAATAATTTTGGCCTTTAGAGTTTCTTGTCCAGTTAAGGAGCTTAATATTTGCTGTCTTGTGGTAGTGGTTCTGAGTCAGGAGCTGCAGAACTCTAAGATTGCTCTGGTTGTGTAGCACCAAGAAAATAGTAAATTCCTAAAGGTTTTTTTTACATGCAATACTACAATGTTATTTCCCATTCATGTGACTTGTTAAAGCAGACACCCCCATTTTGGCAACGTCAAATACTGAATAGCATATGCTACATCTGGCTTTGTTCCTGGCTGGCACTTCTACAAGCCATTTATTAGATTTGGGGTTATGTAACCACAAATCAAATAAAGTACAATTCCCTGGCATATTGGCACATAAATAAAAACAAAACAAAGCAAAAGGCGATTTTCTGCCTTTACATAAAACACGGTATTAAAAGTTAAAAAAAAAAAATCCATTCAAGAATAATGAAACAACGGTTTATTTATCCATGGCAGATTACTTGCTATCACACTTTAATAAAACTTTTGTGTGGAAATAAACACAGCGGTAACGAAGCAAACTGAACCAGTATTTAAGGATTTACATAGAAATAAAACACATTAAGATAAAACAAACTACACAGCTACCATCTAAAGACAAAATTTTCACAGGATAATGTTTACAGACACCAAAATGGCGCAACCATAGATAATAGAGTTATAGAATGGCAACTCCCTGTAGTATGGCTAGAAGAGGAATTTGAGCGCTAAGTTGGTTGAAAGATGAACTAATAGCTATCGGCGGGCATTTTAGTGCAAATCTGTAATTATAGGTACTTAAAGTGTTAATAGGTAGTCACAAATCTTCAAAGAATTATTACAAATGATGGTTTTAAAGCAACTTATAAAAAACTGGCAAATGCACAGGAATTGAGTTTTTAAATATAGGAAATTAGAGAAAACATTGTATTTCGACAGTAGCGCTTATGGGTTTGCCAGAGAAGTTAGCACTGTTTCCCCTCGCCCCTATAGAGATCACAACCCATGGGTTGATGACACGCTAAGATAACAAATAAAACAAAAGAAGCGGGAAGAGTAGCGGAGAGTAAAGTAAACAGCAAACAACAGCTAACGCTTGATCAAAGAGCCTGCGCTAGATATTTCATGTCCCAGTACATCTTAAATCATGGTCTTTACAACCATTTCAAAAATGAATATTGAAACTTGTAAATTCCAGGCCTTGAACAGACACACATTAAATTCCAGGCCTTTCAAGGACCGTACGAACCCTGTGTAATGGGGAGGAAAAGAGACTACGAGGGAAGCCAAGAAAGATATGGGAGGAGCAGATAACAGAGTGTGTTCAAGAGATGAAAAATGGAATAAATTAAAGGAGGAAGGATAGAGGAAGAAGTAGGCATTTTACTAAACTGACTCAGCCACAGGTTGGAAGGCGTAATTGTTGATGATGAATATATTAAATCATTTATAGAGGTTGTAGAAGGCGACTTTATTAATTTGAAGCATGTCAAGTCTAATATTCTTTAAATGTTGTGTGGTGGAATTTTTTTTTATGTTGTGCATATTTAGCTTTAAACATTAAATATTTCATAGACATTTTTAATGCTAATAATTTAGCTTGAGTTGCTGAATCAAGTAACTATTATAGAATACAATTATTCAACTAAATAAGAGTTTTGCTATGTGAATGGCGATTTGTGAGAACCTAAATGACAAAAATAAAAAATAGGTATGTATTTAAAGCTTTTATTTTTTTTAAAAAGTTTATCAGCCATAAAAAATATAGAAACTTTGAATACACATTTATTTTCAATTTCTGTAAATACACAACACCTACACAGTCTCCGTATGTATAAACACCTACATCAGGGGTAGCCAACCTTTTTCCTGGCATGCCACTATTTGCGCTAAGAATCCTTGGCATGCCACTCCACCCCAAAACCTCGAACCTAACTTTACCTCAGTACCCCCAACACCTTTAGAAAAATATAGACAAGAATAAAAAAAAAGCCTATTTAAAAAGTGATTATATAATACTGTAATATAACTTATATAATGGATTGATAATTGTATTAGGAGTTTGAGTTATATCTATGTTTCTCAGATAAGACTTAAGAGGGGAAAAAATTGCAAAACCCTATAAAAGATATTTAACTTTTTATTAAAAAGTGCATCTTTCAAGAATTTTCATCCAAAAATAATCCACAGTTACTGTACACCGTTCACACACAAAATTCTATGATTATGTTCTAATAATGATAGTTAATAAAAACAGCAATAAGAAGACAACTGAATAATAGTAGAAATCCCAACAATTTTTAATAAAAAAAAATAACTATTTCAGCTTTCAGTGAGGTTTCTGAATCTCTTTGATGTTAACGAGTTCATTAATATTTGGATTTGTTTTTGAAGAAGTAATAAGAATCAGGTTTTTTAGATGCTTATCAATGAGAACTGAACGATACTTATTTTTGACCAAGTTCATAAGTGAAAATGTTTGCTCACAGATGTACGTAGAAACAAACCTGCAACAATATCTCAAGGCTAGGTCTCTAAATGTAGGATACTGGCATTAAGGAAGGCATTTCCAGAAGATGGTAAATTCTTGGTGGAATGGATCTCCAAGTACTTTCTTGTACTTGCTGTGAATTGCAGTGTTGTTCTGAATATAAAGATTTTCAATTCAATTCGTCAGAAGGGTAGGGAAATATTTCCTCCATAGAAATTGAAAAAGGGTTTGTGAGAAGATTAACATTTTTCTTATCATCCTGATAGTCTGAAAACCTAGTTTCAAAAAAGTTTTTCAAATCAGAATAGCAGGTTAGTATTTATTAAAGCCTGGAAGCCCACTCCATTCAGTGTTGAAAAAGGTTTTCATTCGAGGAAATTGGGAGAGCTCATTCTGAGAAAGATTATGAGCAAGCAGAGTGAGCTTTGCTTTAAAAGACTGAATGGAACCAAATAGGGTTGGAAACATGTTATTTTTACCTTGCAAACGCTGATTCAAGTTGTTAAGGTAAATACCCTTTAAATTCCAAAATCTCTCAAGTGATTTTCCCTGCGACAACCAACGGACACTACAAAGAAGCAGAAGCTCACCATGGTGTTCGTCTTCCGATTCCGCTTAAAGAGTTCACAGAATTCCCTTCCGCTTAGTGCCCTAACGCGGATCTTGTTGATACATCACACCATTGGATTGAGTACAAAGAGAATTTCATGTCTTTGGCACAAAGGGCTTCTTGATGGATAATGCAGTGGCATTTAAAAACTTTGCACTTCAAATAACCTTTCTACAAAGCTACAAAACCTTTTACTTTACCAGTCATTGCCGTAGTCCCACCTGTACAAACACTGTCTAATCTATCCGAATATAAACTGTTGTTTTCAATAACTCAATAACTAATTTTATTTCTTTCAAAATATCTTCTCCTTTACATAAAACTAACTGGCGCAAGTCTAAAAGCTATTCAGTAACATCAAATTGCTCATTGATACAATGTATATACACACAAAGTTGAGCAGTGTCACTTATATAACAGCTCTCTTCCAAGGTGATGGAAAAGTTTTTACAAATATTGATACACAAAACTACTTGTTTGCTAACGTCACCAGACAGCTCATCGATCCACCGAATAATTATATTTATTAAAAGTGCAACATCATCTACTATCTTAATGACATTAGTATCTACAGTGGCTTTTGCAAAGCAAAGAGTTGGCTTTATTATATCTTCTCCTTCGAAATATGGCCTCCTTTTTTTTCCGAGCAATGATGAGGGTGATTTCATAAGAAACAAATAAAATTTCGACATTGTTGCCTTAATCCAAAACAAAGAAGAAGAGAGTACAAATAACACAAACAATGGTCAAAAATGGAGTAATCCATTGTTTGTGTTATTTGTACGCTCTTCTTCTTTGTGTTTGATAAAGGCAACAATGCCGAAATATTATTTTATTTGTGTTAAAATGTGTGTGTAACTACTTCTACTATAGAAGACAGAAGAAGGAAGAAGATGTCACCTTTGTGCATTGGATTCTTCCCCCATTTTTCCTCTTTCCCTAGGTAGGCTTTCTTCATCCAATTTACTCTTAGTAGTTTATTTTTCCTTTTTCTTTAGTTTTAATAATTTCCTTTATTATAAAAAGGAAAATGAATAATTTGAAATACTTATAGTTTAATTAATAAAATCTCGCAACTAAATAACTGGTTAGTTTTTTTACTGGTAAACTTATTTTAAATAGGGTCACTATAGTTATGGTGCATAAAGTCAAATGAAAGATATTCCCACTTGGATTGAAAATTTTCAACGAAAAAATAAATTTGATAAAATGCTGTAAAATTAGAGTAATACTAGCCCTCTCCAACAATTGCAATGTTTCCCAGCTTCGATGGTGTGAACTTATCAACCAATATATAACAATAACAACACACTCCTCAGGTCTCAACCTGTATTGATCTGTTTTTTAAATTTTATTATATTATATACTTCCGATCAAAATTAGTGTATATACACCCCACACCTGCAGTGCCTGCATGCACACACCACACACGTGGTTCCTGCATGCACACACCACACACGTGGTTCCTGCATGCACACACCACACACGTGGTTCCTGTATGCACACACCACACACGTGGTTCCTGTATGCACACACCACACAGTGCCTGTATGCACACACCACACACAGTGCCTGTAAGCACACCCCACACACGGTGCCTGTATGCACACCCCACACACACGGTGCCTGTATGCACACACCACACACAGTGCCTGTATGTGCACCCAAACATTAGTGTCTGTACATACACCATACCTGCAGGGACTGTATCTACTGTACCTGTTGAGGAAGATGCTGGTAGTGAGTGGTATGTGGCACCGCCAATGCTGGCTGCTGTTGCTGCTGCGCAGCTAAGAATGCCTGGTACGGTTGATGGTGGTGGTGATGGTGGTGATGGTGATGCTGTGGGAGACAGCTGCCAAACTGGGGGACCTTCAACAATGCATCACACAATCAGGGACAACTGGTCTATGCCTCGATTGGTAAATACTTAGAAATACGTTATTTTTATGTGCTTTATCAAGGAAGAAAAACAAACTCCTTATTGTAATGTTAAAATACTGCTTAATATTCTTTAAGAGGAAGCTACTACTGTTCAACTCCATTGTAGTAATTTAAAAGTGTTTGTTGTATAAACATTTAGAAAGGATGGGACCCTTAAATCTTCGAATCTCTCAAACCTTTAAGGATATTCAAGACTTAATACTTTTTTTTTTAAATTCCTTCTTCGATATTTGAAGTGATTTTTTGTAGCTCTAATAATGCTTATTGGTGGTTCAGAACTAGTTATAATTATTATATGATGAACTTAGCAACCGGGTCCCAGACCAGTAATTTAACGCTTGACTGAATTTAGGTTACGGATTCATAAAATGGTGGAATTGACATCTAACATAGAGCGATTGCTCCTGTAAAGCAGGGGTGTCAAACACGTTTTATCTTAAGGTCCACATTGAAAACAAAATTGGCACCTTCATAAGTAAAAAAATCTTATTTTAGTACCCTATTTTTTTAGATAAAGTTTTTTACTATATAAAATATGAGGATCCATATGTTTATTTTTCCCCAGAGATTTGAAACCTTATAAATGACACCAACCAAACCAAACAAAACTTACACATTTACAAACACTGATTGTTTGTATACGATACAAACAATGTTAATATTTGTTGGTGAAAAAAATATTCAGCCCTCAATTTTCCTGAAACACATGACGCTAATCTTCGATTTATCATTTTAAAGGTTATGAAATTAAGATTTTGAGGGTCATACTATTTGAAGTAATAAATTACATGACCTATTGCTACGGTGGACAAACGAGACTAATTTCAATAATATTTTACCTCTTAAATTTAGAATAGATAACTACCAAAGAACATTCTCTCTTCACTTTTCACTGGAGGAACTGCAAAACTGGAAGTTTCATAAATACCCAAACCATGTTGCAAAGTTGAGCAATAAATATTGTGTCAGTAGCAAAGCTAGGGTTTGCTAGTTTTCCCAAAACAATGCCAAATTTCACACTTTATTTACCAGTCCTTTTAGCACGCTCTGCTTTTTAACATACCAACTGAAAGTGTTAAAATACCACTTTACCCCTTCCATCCAATCTGTTTTGTTAAAAAATTCCACGATGTTAGCACATTCTTAAACTCTACACTGGTAACATTTGTCTTGAGCATTTTATGCAATGAGAATACCACACTAATATTATCAGCTAATTTTCTCGAAAGGTGGACAAGAATGAGTCACTATAGTAGGTCACTGTTTGCTTCTACTCTCTCTTCCCCTGTGCATATTTACCTCTTTCTTACCCACTAACATCGTACAGCCAGATTTATTAAAAGAAGAGTCAAGCAGAATTGAATGTTGGTTCATTATAAGCTCTGCGGGCTGCACAGAATCATAGATTGGGCCACAAGTTTGGCATGCCTGCTGTAAAGTGTGAATTGTGTTCCTCTTAATTGTAAGAGATATAAAGTGATTCTACCTCGTAAGGTGTGAATTGTCTTCTTCTTGCATTGCAAACGACATAATTTTGTGATAGTTCTATTTATATGCTCACATCTTTATTAATATTAAAATTAACTCCGTGAAAACAGATTTACATTTAAGTTATTGGTAATAAACTTAAAAGTACCCTATGTACTACTATGTATAGTACCTGGCAAGCAGGTGGAAACTGCGGGCATGCACAAGCATAAAGCCCATGGATCTGGCAGGCTGGTGGGGGACCCGTTGAGCCCTGACACACAGAAATGTGGGGGCCAGTGTAGAGGGACAGCCCGTGATGAGACAAAGTCACTGGGATGGACACTGGTACCTGGTTTACATCCACCACGACTGTGGCGGGCTGCGGCACTCCTAACGGATAGCTGTCCTGGGGCCATTCACGGTACCGTGACCGGCGGATGGGGGGGCTAATTGGTGATACAAGGCAATGTTAGCAAAAATAAATAAATCTGTTTCGTTGAGTTTTTATAACTACCTCAAATAGACCAGTTATATATATGTTTACAGAGGTTTACCAGGTCAGTGACAAAATAGTTTATGGTAAGTCCTATTTTTGAAAAATATTAAATGCACATATTTTGAAACTTTGAAATGAACTAAAATACTTTTTGAGAAATGTCAAAGAATTTAATTGCTTTAAGTGTATATACAATTTATATTGACATTTTAAGAATCAGAGGAGCATGTCTTTCTCCTATCTATAGGATCCACGGTAGGAAAGGTCATGTCTGACAACTAGCCAAAGGTTCTTTATTGCATTCATTGGATGAAAGTGAATGTCAAACTATTTAATAATTATTATTATTATTATTTGCTTACTAATCAATTAAAAGCGTTATAAAAGGAGTCCAATACTTTTCTAAGGATAATCGTATAATTGGCACTTTCATAACTTATTGAAAGATGAAATACTGGCCACCAAAATAAATATACGTTTTTATATAACTTTAAGAGTAAGCCATGCAAAATATTAGTTTTGAAATGAAAGTTTTTATTTTGTAAACAGTGCATGAACTCAACCAACAAGACTGTTTGTATGAAATCATCAACTGCCCTTGATTCATTAATCAAAAATATATGTAGTCACAATCAAAAGATTTGATAATGTGATAAATATGCACTAGGTAGTCGACTCAATGTGGATATCCATATAATTTATAAGATGCACGAGGAACAAATCAGAACCAAATAAAACTATTTATAGTCTGCAATTACCTTTCTAATATTGGAGCCAAGTTTATTATGTATAATATTAATGTTTCCTCTCATTTTGATTTAATGTCAAAAGTAGTGCTGTGAACAGTAGATCTCTCACTATGCTTACTTCATTTTAAGAATTATGTAATGCTCTTTTTATTATTACAGTCTTAAGATTTCTCTTTGGATTCAAAGTTTGCATTTTGCTTGATTAGTTAGAGCGAAAACAAATTAATATTACAATAAATACTGTCTTCTATGTATAGCATAGCCAATAGTATATTATATACATTGTGAATAACTGTTTCACATTGATTAAGATCTAAATCTCGCTAAACACATTCATATATATGTAGTTTGACTTGACGTTTAAAGATTGTCCCTTTCAAATGCCATTAAAATGAGTCAAAACATTTGGCGGTATACAAAGACCAAAGAGATAGAAGAAATGCCAAAAAGTAGAGTTAAAAAGGGATCTCCATTCGCCTCTGCCAAAAATGGCTTGTTTTCTGCATTTCTTGATTCCCCCCCCCCTTCCATTTTTCAAATTCCCGAGTAGTCCCAGTCCATAACCTTCCAGTGTGAGTACTCAATTTTTATCTCGAGAAGAATTGTTAGATTCTCAGGTCTAAGCTCGACAGGTTTATGGACTTCACAATTTTTAGCTTGTTGTATAAGGTTTATATTTATTCTATTGTGTGTCTGGTAATGGATGAAGTATTATTTACTCTTCTACATATATGGGTGTTGTTTGTTAAATGTGCAATTGGGGTGAGGAAGGAGGTATAAAAGGAGGTTATGTGAGAGGTGGGGAGAGAAAAACCCAACGAAGAGGGTATTGGAATATTGTTAAGGACAGTAACTGTGCCAACTGGTTGTAGAATGGAAGAGGGTATGATGCAAAGAAGTCCTTAAGACTAATCTTGGTCGTGTGGCTAAGAAAGCTGTGGTGCTCATTATACCTACCTGCCACGATGTTGGTATCTAGGGGAGCGTCTGTGTGCGGTCACACCTAGGTCCCAAGGTGTTTGGGGGTGAGCAGATGGGGGTGGAGTTGGTGTGGTACCTCCCAGCTCCAATATCTGATGGTGAGTGATGCGCCGTCGCTTGCGGGAAGGACTTTCACTCTGCACACACAAACATACGTTCTTAGTTACCATTAAATTATAGAATTATTTTAAAATATATGCAATAAGCATTCACCCTTTAGCAATCACACAATATAAGTAGAAATCTTGGTTTAATTTAATTAAATATGAACTTATTAATTTGCTTAATACATGAGCCAAGTTTTATAGCATATTAACAACAAATATTATACTGGCCTTTCTTCCATCATCTTGGCTGGTGGTGCGATAGAAAGGCGGAGAATGCTGAATCTGAACAGGGCTTGGACGCAACTCTGGAAATCATACAAACAATTAGAAATTTAAAATAATGTGAATAAAATAAAGTGCTCTCATCTTTTATGTCCTTAACTAAACATGTCAGAATTGTAGAAAATGGAAGCATAAATAAAAATAAAACATATTTTTGATGCTATATTTTACATGCATTACTGTTTCCAGTCTGTCTCTTGGGTCAGGTTTTTATTCAAGCTATATATTTTCCAATACAGGCTTGCTAGGCCTGTCATAGCTTCATATAGCTTATAATATAACTCAAGATTAGGACAGGCACAACAATCGGTCCCTGCTAATTAATTCATCATTGTGAAAGGATAAACCCACACTTTACCAAAGATAAAAAAAATTCGGCCTCGCCGATTATTGAACCCTTAGATCAGTAGATAGACATGCTACTGACTGAGCCAAGCTGTTGGGATATTGATGCTATACATTGATTTCAATTTTCAAAAATATCACTTACCTCTCTATCATTGGAAAATTTCAAATCAAGTGTATATGTGAAAGTGACGAGAAGATATAAGTTATGGTGTTAGTTTTAGGAATGGACAAATGAATAGAGAATTTCAATTACTATATCAAGGCCTAACCCAACCATCTGTACAGGTTGGCTTTCTTCCTTCAATGGCACTTAACAGTGTTTCAGACTGTTTTTACATATTTCTAATAACTAGGTCATTAAATGTTATTTTAATTAATTTAAAATATATCTAAGGCATGATATACTTTAGTGACATTTATAATAGTGAAAAAATACCTTAAAGAAGGATTCAGACCATGCAATTGACTTAATACATCAGGTGAACAACGCACATAAACAAAAACTGTCCATGCAAATGGTTCTTAGTGAATATTTGCAATGATAGAAGGCATAGCTATTGAATCATACATTAAAATGACCAATTTTTTTCAAAAATATTTCTTAGCCAATTTTGTTTGTGCATTAAAAATAATGTGAAAATTATTTCTAAATAAGATTTTACCAACATACTTCAGAATAAAAGGCTTTAACAGAGATTTTGAGGTTATGAAGAAACTAGATTTAATCTGATAATTAGCAAAATATGACTTGACTTTGGAATTGTTCATTTTATTTGGACTAACTATTGAGCTGGAGTGGACAATGACAGTAATATTGCCTGAGGTTTTTGTTTTGAAGATGGTTGTGTGTTCTAGTGAGAACTGGTTTTTACTCTAACTAATATATCTAACTTGGTAGTCTCTTATCAAAAAACCTGTAATTTTTAATTTCTGAATTTTTAAATGGTTAGATCTAATTTCTATTTATACTACTATTAGGCCGGGCTCACCAGAGCTCTTGTTAATTCACCAATATCCAAAAATAATATGTTTAAATTTATTATTATTATATCATCTAAATGTGATTTGTCTTACAACCGGTTCATTCTTTTTGTCAGCGAGGCTAGACCACCAATGTCTGAATTCTGCCAACTCCTTCAGCTCCCAGAAGTTTCTTTTCTCCTTCAAGTCATCCAATATTTGAATCCTTCTTCTTAAGTCCCTCCTTCCCTCAACCTTTCCTTATATGACGTCACGCAGAAGATAGTTTCTCCCGAGGATGTGTTGTTCAAACCAGTTTGCTTTGTACCAAAGAATCACATCAAAACTGGTTCTGATCTCTTTCATTCTTCTTTAAGACCTCTTCATTTGTCTCCCTTGTCTGTCCACCTGGTCTTTTCAATTTAATTTCAGCACCCCATTTCAAAGCTCTTTAAGTATTTTGCTTCGATCTTCCTAAGAGTCCAAGTTTCTGCTCGATTCATGTAAGTGTAAGAACACCAATTTAGTGGTTTATAAAACAACCAAACATTTACCCACCAGCTCACAAAACTAACATCTTAACTTCTCTTTAAATCAATAAAATATGTTCTGAGAAAGAGCAAATTGTAAATAATGTTTTAAAGTAAGTTTGTTAATGAAGAAAAAACCACTACCATACAATTCATTTTTCAAAACACATTGACATTTTAAAATCACAATCACAAAAAAAACAAATGCTTAAAATACTGATGCCATCAGCTTACACACCAAGGCCAGGCATTCTAGTCCTTGTGCCACTCAACCGAGAAATAATATGATGTCCTTTTAACATTTGATCCCCATCTGAACTTCAGGTCCCACCCACATGTTATACACCATTTTGTGACTAGTTGAAAATAGGATATTTGTTGATCCCTACATGCTAGAAGGAATTGTGTGTCTAGTCAAATATCTGTGATAAGAATATTTGCATTCAAAGTGAAAGATCCCGGGTTTAATACCTGTGTGCATGTAGTCATTTTTCACTTAATCCAAGTGGTTTAAAATAAAATGGCCATCATTTAATTCTAAGTAGAACATAAGAAACTTCTATAAAGGTGTTTTCACATGGTGAGGGGGGGGGAAAACAGGAATTAGTGACGAAACATGTCAATAGAGTTGATTTACTTGGAGCAGATTTAGGAAGATAGGATCAAATTAATATTTGTAGAATGTTGGTTATTTTTACATATTTTTTTTTGTACAAAACATAATATTAATTATTTAGGTATGCCAAAAAGCTATACTAATACATTACCATGCCTGTACACTTGACACTTAGATTAGGGTCTAATCAGATTTTAGAAAAAAAAAAGTTTCTTTACATCAGCGAGTAAACAAAGACATCTTATGTTTAAAATAAGATGGTTTTGGTTTTACTCGATGAACTATGGAAGCTTATTTATTTAAAAGAGAGGCAATTAATTATCTTTTGAGAGAGAAAATTCAGTAAAATTCAACTACACCAATGAATTAAAAGAGTTGAGCTTAAAACTTGGAATACATGAGAGAAACCGCACCATTGCGGCGAGAAGAGAACTCCAGCCCCATGGCAGATCGAGGGTGTGTGTGAGAATGACCATCCAAAGGAGTAGGAGCCAGGGCGCTTGGGCTTAGACTCATAAGGGATGCCCCCCGCAATGGATTTTCCTGCAACAATCCACAAGACACCTGTGCCAAAATTTTCAACCAAAACACAACTTGTATTAATCAAAATTAATTTGCTTTTACTAGTGGCCAGTAAATCAGCGCTGTGTGACCCAAGCTTTTAAAAGAATTTGTTTTTATACTAATGATAAAGCTAAAATCGAAATTTTACATAATATTTTTACTCATCAGATAAAGAATGAGAGCAGGGTGTCGACTGATTTGGAGAAACAAAAATTAGCGACTTTTTGGCCACAAAAATTCTTTGGTAAACGGTCAAACATTAGATAATGTATATTTTGGCACATGCAATATTAAACTTTAACTAAATGGCGAACGTTTACATACATCCAACTAGGTACTCTCCAAAATGCATTCACAGTCTGTCGATTTCACCAACTGTCCTTCAGTTTTTTTACAGAACATTCTGCTCAGATACACAAAATCATTCACTTGTTCTAACAATATATAAAAAGTTAAGGGTCTAAGTTTAAAAAAAAACTGGTCTTACTAGTAATTAGGTAAGAAGGTATCTAATTATATTTTCATTGAGTTAAATCTTATAATATGAGATTGAATCAATTTATTTATGATTGGGTCAACATTATGTTAGGCCTACAGTAATGAACATATGAGGAACTATAAAAACATATTAGGCTTACCTTGGATACTACTAATTTAAATAAAATAATTGTCAAACTAAAAATAAACTTAATATAATGGATCTTTAGACAATTATTTATTTTGACAATGTAAACATTTGAGAGTGAAACATCAACATTTTTTGCTAAATAATTTAATGAGAATTTAATGCACATTCTCAAATATTTGGCAGATATAGAAAAAACTTGCTAAGATTGACAATAAACTATTAAATTCAATTATTCTATCCACTAAATCGCAGAGATTCATAAAAAGACCTATTTGACTAACATACGTCTGTGATATATTGTATTGATGCATGTCTGGCATTTTAATCAAGATTAAAAGGAGCAAAATAGCTCCAGCGCCCATGCTTGATTGTGGCTGTCCTTCTGGACTTTCCCTTAACTCTAGCCACTGTACAATTCTATATTCAAGCAGATAGGAGGGGAGCCAACAAGTTTATGTCATAGTATTAAGATTCAGATATATACAAATATGAGAATCAGGTATGTTGGTATTGTATTTTTTTTAGTTTGAATCCTAAATAAGTTACAAAACACATGAAGATGTAGTTACTTTTCGTTTTAAATATATAATTTTTATTTCAGATAAAAGAAAGTGTCAAAAGAGACGAGAAGAATGGAAAATAATAAAGGAGGAAGAGTGGTGTGACCATAGGCTTGAAACAGTTGTTGATGCTGATGAGTTTTCAGTATTCAGATGTGGAGTGCCACGCCTCCACCGTGGTTCGAGTCCCATGTTAAACTGTAGGTCCTCCCCTTCATCTCACAATCACCCTATCATTACACATTAGCGTAAGTGTGTATAACCCGAATGGGTAGTAAGACACTGTGCTAATAATAGTAATAATAATTTAGTAATAAATAATAATAATAGACCTAATAATAACAGTATTCACATAATGTCACAAGGCGGTTCAACTCGGGGTTCATCAGCACCTATATACAGTATGTTAGTTGCTAAAGAAAAAGTGTAAATTTGCAAATAACTGTACAGGAAGCACCTCACTGACCTGGCCATAAACATTTATATGCAGCGGCGGGGACACCTGGCGTCTCTCGGGGATCCCGCCCACTGCCGAGGGAGCAGCGGAGTAGATGGCATGAGGTGGCGACTGAGATCCCAGCTGGACTCCGGGAGCATGCCCTTGTTTGGGGTAGCCTCCTTGGTATCCAGACTCCTTTTGCACCATGGTGTTTCCTCCTATGGTCACTGGTGGACAATCACTGCGCCAACAAATTATTTAAGGAGTGTATGAGTAATTTTATCTCAACATAGAATTTTGACACTGAAAGAATACATAGATCCTAGAGCAGGAATGGCAAATCCATGGCACGCATGCCACTAGGTGGCACACAGACCTAAAATTATAATGAAGTGAAATTTTTTTCCCCAAGTCTTATAATTTTTTGAAGCCACTATTTCAACAGAATGCCAGTCAATGTCACAATGAATATTGTGAAGTCAATGATTATAAATCACCTTGGTTCGTACTTAAGTGCATCTTGTGAGCTGTTGAGTCATGAACCAAACATAAATATATTGGATAGCAAAATCCAACATATTTCAAACTAATATGGAAAATATTATGTAAGTTTTGGATTTTAATTAAAGCTCATATACATTTTTTACATTTTTTTCCAATGAAGGTGTTACTTTCAAACTTTTTACTTTATAATATTGTCTAAAACACATTTTGAAAATGTAAATTTTCCTTCTTTAAAATCTAGGGATTATTAAAATGTTTACAATTTAATTTGAGTTATTCATTACATTTAATAATATTCAACAAGTTTTGATTTTTAAATGTACAGTAGCCCCATGGCTTCTTTGGTGCTGAGTAACAGCTCACAGCTGACGGCTTTGAAAAGTTACCAGACCAAATTATGTATTCCTACGCCGAACCATATGATCTGCAAAAACATGTGTTGCGGAGTAGATGGCATGAGGTGGCGACTGAGATCCCAGCTGGACTCCGGGAGCATGCCCTTGTTTGGGGTAGCCTCCTTGGTATCCAGACTCCTTTTGCACCATGGTGTTTCCTCCTATGGTCACTGGTGGACAATCACTGCGCCAACAAATTATTTAAGGAGTGTATGAGTAATTTTATCTCAACATAGAATTTTGACACTGAAAGAATACATAGATCCTAGAGCAGGAATGGCAAATCCATGGCACGCATGCCACTAGGTGGCACACAGACCTAAAATTATAATGAAGTGAAATTTTTTTCCCCAAGTCTTATAATTTTTTGAAGCCACTATTTCAACAGAATGCCAGTCAATGTCACAATGAATATTGTGAAGTCAATGATTATAAATCACCTTGGTTCGTACTTAAGTGCATCTTGTGAGCTGTTGAGTCATGAACCAAACATAAATATATTGGATAGCAAAATCCAACATATTTCAAACTAATATGGAAAATATTATGTAAGTTTTGGATTTTAATTAAAGCTCATATACATTTTTTACATTTTTTTCCAATGAAGGTGTTACTTTCAAACTTTTTACTTTATAATATTGTCTAAAACACATTTTGAAAATGTAAATTTTCCTTCTTTAAAATCTAGGGATTATTAAAATGTTTACAATTTAATTTGAGTTATTCATTACATTTAATAATATTCAACAAGTTTTGATTTTTAAATGTACAGTAGCCCCATGGCTTCTTTGGTGCTGAGTAACAGCTCACAGCTGACGGCTTTGAAAAGTTACCAGACCAAATTATGTATTCCTACGCCGAACCATATGATCTGCAAAAACATGTGTTTAGCAGCTGTACTTCTGACAGTCAAAATTTAGATACATACCTAAATGTTGACTGACACAAGTCAGCTGTGAGCTGTCAGTCAGCACCAAAGAAGCCATGGGGCTATTGTAGAGTAGATTTGTTCTAGATTCAGATAGTCCTTAAGTGGCAGACTGGTAGGAAAAGCTTTGTCATCCCTATCCTAAAGTCTGTTTATGTTAGGTTTTTACCTGGATGACAGTTTAAAAATGATATGTTTGGGTTTTGGGATTCCAACACTGGTAAAAGATCACAGTTTTGTTATAAATGTTAAGTTTTTTAATTACATAATATATTTTAAATTTAAAATGATGTAAGCTTAACTTCTCTCACACTATGTCATTACTTTTAATTATTCATTTTTACCCAATCTGAAACAATATTTTATACACAGTTAAGAGTACCTATTCTTCGTTTTGGAATGTTAACTATATATTTAATATAGTGCATACATTAATGCTTTTTTAATATAGGTATCATATTTACTTGGAAAAGAAAATACTTGTAACCTTTTATATACAGTATGGTAAATCATTTTATGATTATTTTATTGTATTTCAAAATATTTAACTGAATAAAATTTTTGTATCCACTACGTGGGTGCATCATTGTAAAGAATTTTTTCTGCCATGTTCAATCTAATGGTTTAGATTAGTTGGTAACCATTTTGAAGTTATAATCGTTAAGACCTTTTGTGAAAGTGCTGCGAATATTAATTTTTTAAGTGGAATAAAACTATAAACTAGCTTTGTGCCCGACTTCAAATAAATACAAATAATATTGGACTAAATAACTGTTGTTAACTATCACATTCATACATTACCATATGTTTTCATTACAGTTATCTAACGTGACAGATGGCAGCTGTTAGGGTAGGGATACACTAGGGACTATTTCTAGTAACTTTTTGAGCTGTCATCTAAGTAAACTATGGTGGTGAGTGTACTAGAGTCATGGTTATGTGAGGCATACAGCAAAAAAAATGTTGAGGCTATTTTTCTAAATTAAGTATTCATACAATAAAACAATGATTTTCAAATGGGACGACACAATGGTCATTTAGAGTAGTTGTGAAAATATATAGGAGTTTATGCTAAATTCCACAGGTATTTAATATTATAAACATATTCTTATTTTATTAGTGTTTTCTACTTGGGAATTTAACTCACAACATTTGGACATAATTATGTTTCACAATCACTGCTGCCACAAAACATAAGGGATGCATCAAAGGTGGCCGCACTGGTTAAAAGTCTGAGAAACACTGCTTTAAAGAGATGATGGGAAATCAAATTGTGGGGAAAAACTTCCTCAGTCCACCCAGTCAGCCAACTATTACCTGCCATTAATGCGCACCTAGCCTTATGAGTAAACAGAGTTTATAAATGTTGGCAGCCGCGGTCCCACAATTTGAAGAATTAATCTCACAAGTCACAATAGACTGGATTGCTAGTGACAAGGGTAGTGAGGTTTGAATCTTAGCTGCAATCAATGGGAGTGAGTTTACACACGTGAGTCATCCTCACCATCCTCTCTTCCAGTTATTGAGGTTGCACCTCCCTCTGAATCAACCTTGTTCATCCCTATCCCTGTCCCTAACCTGTTAAATGAGTTGTGTATTAAGGGTGTACCTAAGTGAAGATAGATATCGTCACACTGTAGTTTATGTCATGACGATAGTTAGGTTTTAAAACTACCAAACTATTATCAAATAGCTTCCAAAACTTTATGTTGCAGTTATATGAATAAATGGCTAGAGTCAAATTTCAAACCATTTACTTTTATCGTCAAAGTGTGACTTTTGTGTAAAAATTTGATTTCAAATTAGCTAATTTTATCTTTTATGAATTTAAAGTTATTAATCTTGAGATGTATTTTTAATATTAAAGAGAGATGTTGATACCCTTTGGTGTGAATTATATTTTTTTAATAAAAAAACCTTTATAAAATAATACAGTACTATTAGTAATATTGAGGAAAAAATAACCCAACTCAGCTTTCTTAAGTGTTCAAATCACATTGTTTGTAGTGAAGCTGAGAGAAGATCATTGTGTTTTGTGATTTTTTTAAAACTATGTATGTATATACAGTAGCCCCATGGCTTCTTTGGTGCTGACTGACAGCTTTGAAAAGTTACCAGACCAAATTATGTATCTCTACGCCGAAACATATGATCTGCAAAAACATGTGCTTAGCAGCTGTCACTTATGACAGTCAACGTTTAGGTATATACCTAAATATTGACTGTCAGAAGTCAGCTGTGAGCTGTCAGTCAGCACCAAAGAAGTCATGAGGCTATTGTATGTATGTATGTATGTATATATATATATATATATATATTAATGAGGGCAGTACATGCAGAGTTAATCGATAAATCTATGTCTTATCTATTGTAGGAGGGATGGTAAGTGACCGCTACCAGAAGGTTTTGTATTGCTAGCATTGGCTGAGTAACTGATGTCAACTTATCGAGAATAATTGTTAATAATATAGTAGAACTAATAAAATAATTATTATTTTAGAATAGGTTGACATTGCTGTCTTTCAGCCAAGGTTTACAATGAAGAACCTGTTTGCTAGGTGTCACCAACTCTCCTACCATTGACGGAGTATAGAACCGTTATCAGGACCCATATTGACTGGAAAATTCAATGGGAAAAGATCATTAGAATGGACATCAAAGAGATAGTATGTAATGAGGTGGACTGAGGAGAACTAGCTTAAGATAAGGATAGGTGGCATACTTTTTGTAAGTGCGGTAATTAACTTTCAAGTTCTTAACACCATAGAGCAATAAAGTAGAGTATGGCTCATATGATAGGTTAGGTTCTAGACCCTCGCTTTAATGCTTTAAACATGACCTTTAGTAACTTTCAAATGTATATAAAATCCTAATAGCATGTTTACCCTATCAGATATAAAGTGCGTAATAGATCATTCAGTTGAATGAAAATTATTGGAAACAATCAAATGAAAACTAATGAATAATCATTCAATAAATTTCATAGGGTGACCTGGTGGTCTAGGGATAATGTGTCAGACATGTGCTGGGGGTACGGGGTTCAATCCTCGGTCCCAGCACAGATTTATTTGATTGCCAAACCCTTCCTTCACCTCTAACAAAGTGTGTATTATTCACAACTTGTGAATGTGAGGAATGCCAGGCCTCCACCGTGGTTCAGATTCCATGTTAAACTGTAGGTCCTCCATTTCATCTCACAATCACCCTATCATTACACACTCGCATAAGTGTATACAACCCAAATGAGTAGTAAGACGTGATGCTAATAATGATAATAATAATAATAATAATAATAGATTTCATCATTCAATAATTGATAGTTAAAATCGTTCAACAGTGCCCATCACTGCTGTAAACAGATTGAATTACCAATATAAAATGGCAATCAGAGCCATTCACTGAGCAAGTCATGCCGAAAAACTCAGTAAAAGCAAGACAAGTGCTGAGCATAGTAAACATGTATATAATTGAAAGCCGCTGTATTAGCGGGATGTTGTATAGTGAAACACCATCAAGCAGGACCATACTGTAATTATTTCTGAATAGAATGCCCTCAGCGCTTTAGTACGTAACCCCTTAGAATATTTTAACTAAAAACAAAAGTTGGTTGCATACCATGAAAGGATCCTAGAAACATCTCAATCAGTATTATTGCTAAATAGGAGAATACACTGATTGAACAAGAACAAGTATGCATGCATGAGTGTCTCGTCTTGTGATAATGTAGTGCATATCAGAAACAAGTGGTGAACAACTAAACAACAGGACTGATAAGTTATAGTGTGTGATGGTTGGTATCTTCTTGTCATTATGGCTGTCATGACTTAATCATAAAGAAATTCAACATAATTCTGCAGTACACAGCTCCACATATTTATGCAATTTTTTATTGGCAAAGTTTTGTTTAGTATTATAAATTTATGAATCTTTAGTCGAGTGAAAAAACCTTGAGCTTGCAGACCTCTATTTTTTGTTGTAATATTCACATTTAAAAAACAAATGTATGATAAGATTACCATTAGGAGATACATAAACGCTACCACACCACACATTTTGAAGATTAATGCCGAGAAAAATTTATCAAATTGTGACATTTCCCAAAACTAAATCATTACTATATTACACAAATAACTCTTATTTCAAACAGGTCTTATTAGGAAAGTATTGCTATAGTACAATCACCACCTGTGTTTACTTGGATGACAGCTCAAAAAGTTATTAAAAATAGTCCCTAATGTATTCATATGCCAACAGCTGACATCTTTCACTTTGGATAGCTGTAATGAAAACATATGGTAATGTATGAATGTGATAGTTAGCCACAGTTATTTAGGCCGATATGATTTATATTTGAGGTCAGGCAAAAAGATAATTTATTGATTTATTCAACTTAAAAAAAATTATTATTCACAGCAATTTCACAAAAGGTCTAACCAAGTATAGCTTCATAATGGAGACCGACAAATTTAAACAATGTGCTTGATCACGACACAAATAAGTTCTTCACAAAGTAGCACCCCTGCAGTTGATAAAAAATATGTTATTTAGTTAAATATTTCAAAATGCAATAAAATAATCATAGAATAATTTATCATAAAAAAAGAACAACTATTTTCTCTTTTCCAAGTAAATACTATGCCTGTATTAACAAATATTATTGTATGCGCTATATTACACATTATTGATAATATTTCAAAACAAAGAATAGGTACTTTTAATTATATTTAAATTTTTCATATTGGATAGAAAGAGATTATTCAAAGTAATGAAATAGTATGAGAACCCTAAGTTTATGTGTAAAATATAGTACACATAATTAAAAAACTTATCTATAATAAAACAGTGATATTTTACAACAAGTGTTGGCAATCTAAAACCTAACTAAACATGTTATTTTTCAAATGTCATTCAGGTAAAAAGCTATGGTGAATAAATAGACTATTTGTAAAAATAATAAAGAATCATGTTGCTTTTACAAAGTTTATACTTTATCAACTTGTATGTATATTAGGCATATTATCTCCACTATAATAATCACAAGTTCCTTTGTCCAGTATCCCAAAGCCCAGAAGACCTAGGAAGCTGACATTTTGTAGGCTGACAGTCCGAAACCCTAAAGAGTGCAGTAATACATGATGACCAAAAATTCCCACTGTGGTACCCAAAATAAGGGTTTAAAAAAAATAAAAGTTGGAAAACTCTCCAAGCTGAAATTTTGCAGTAGATCTAACCCAAAATGGTGGAGGACCAAAAAATCAAAAAGTATATACATAAAATTTGTATAATGAAATTTTCAATTGAGAAACAGTTTTTACACTTTATTTGGAGTAAACAATTGCTTTACAATAGAGAAATTTGATGGTCATTAAAATTATTCTCAATCACAATCATACATCAACAAATGCCTATGGGACACATTACACATGCAGAAATGAAGTCATTATTTCCTAAACGGGTATTATGCTAGTAGCATTATAATCACTGCAGTATGCAGTTATTAAATGCAGGATATCATGACTTACGAGTAAATACCCTACATTTGTAGTATGCAAGACACATAACGGTATGCAAATAAAATGCAATGTACATAGTACGGTGAAGACAATAAAACTATAAGAATACTAAACACAAAGAAAATACAACAAGGTACAGTATTAAGAGTATGAGGAGGCCAAATGGCTAAATAGCTAAAGAATCCACTAAAACATTATGTAAAATTTGTAAGTGTATAGGAAAACTTAAACTAGCGGCTTATATCAGATTGGTGCACTTAGATATACAAGAAGCGACAAGCTATTTGGAAAGACCTTGCAAGTTGAACCAGTCACTTTTATTTCTCTCCTTTTCGAGGCTGATTGATTTAAGGATTTTTGTGGTGTAAAACTTGGCACATTTTTTTTCAAAAATGTTTTAGTAGATAATCTGGATACCAATACTTTTTGTGAAGATTAGATATAAGAATATGTTTATTTAAGTAGCTACCTACCTACTGTTATAAATTAATGACCAAAAATAATAATTTTTGAATTCGGTGTCCAATCAAAATGAAACAAATGGTTGTGGAATCTACTTACAAAGGCCTCTAAAATGATATGCTATTTAGCCGTGATGGGAATTAAAACAAGTCCATTCCCTCTTCCCTATTCTTAAGAACCATGTTGAAAAGTTGAGATTTTGTATTGTTCCCTTTGTTTACAACTTCTATGGCAATTTTCAAGGCTATATGTTGACTGGAAGTACACTATAGGTTTTGATGATCAGTGAGTTGTGTAATTACATAGCATCTCCTTTAAAAACACTACTCCAGACGATCATAATTAATTTAGGTTTAGTCCTATAAATGCCAACATTATTTTTTATTACATGGAATCATTTGTTTTCACAGAAACCATATACTTTTATTCAGGTTAAAAAATAAACAAAAGAATTTAAATCTAATCAAATATAATGAAACCTATTGTCAATATTAAAAAATTATGAAACAAAGTGTTAGCCTTTATCTCTATGTAATTTTAAAATAAATCTCAAATTTGACACTACCTACACTTGCTAAGCTTGTGACAGAACATGGATAAGACCATTTATCAACCGGTTATATTTGATGGTAGGCTCCTAACTATAAGCTTGAATTGCAAAGTAAAAATAGCTATGCCAGGAATCCTAGAATTAGAAGCAAAATACTTTATAACGGAACAACTAAGGATCAAACCCTACTAGCTTCAAGAAACTACAACTTTATTGTTTGCAGACATATTCAAAGCCAAAATAATATATTTTAGAATAATTTAATTATTAAAAAATACAAATTCAGTGTATATTATATGTAGAGCCTGGGTTCTTATATATCGATAACTACATATTTAATTCCCGCCAATTAGAAATGTGAAAACCAAATTTTGGCAAATCAGGATATTTGGGATGGTATTTTCAGTTTTAGTTTAATGTTATGTTAAAATCTACATATTTTCGAAGATTTTACATAAAATTACAAGTTCTGCCATTTTTTTTTGTCATGGTGATTTGTATACCTTTCTCAGGGAAAAATACTTTTAAATTATGTGTAATTAATGTACAAGAAACTTGTACTTTCATAAAAGAATGTATCCAGTGGCGAGATGGCAGTGAGCAAGTCCAAGTCATGTATGCTGGCTCATCAGATAGGATTAAAATTGCCGTAACGTAGCTTTGTGTATGACGTTTCTCATGCTGTGAAGGGTAGAGAATGCGGCGCAGCAAAATAGTCACCTTAGCAACATGTATTTTTTGTGGGGTGCAAGTTTATACACAAGTTTACAAGTTTTAAAAAAAAATACTTCTTGGATTTGATAAGCTAATTTTCCCAGTTTTCTCTGGTCGAGATAAGAAACTGATATAAAGCGGCAAAGCAAAGAAATGATTAAAACAGAGCCCCAAATCAATCAAGGAGTTTCAATTAGAATTCCATTACAATAAAACGATGAATAGAAAAGTCTTTTGAAAAGTATACAAGATCAACTATGCTTATACTTGTAAGTGTAATATTATTACCAGTTAGTATGCCAAGAACAAATATTTAACCTCAAATTGAAATAAATGACTCTAGGAAACTGACTTTTAAAATATGAAAAAAATATATATATATATAGAGAGAGAGAGAGAAAATTTATATATAGATCATATAGTATTAACATGGGAAAGAAGGTTTATTCAATGTTATATATTTTCAAATTGTTGTATATTTTAACTGATTTTTTTACATTTTTATGTGAATATTTGTAGAATATTGTTAAATAAAAATGCAGGCTCTATATTGTAAGTCAGGGGCAGATATTTCCCTAAATATGTTTATTATACTTATATTTTGAAACATGGGCTTTGAGGTATAAGTTTATTTTAGTTGACTACGAAGATGTGATAATTTTATAGTGCCTGTAAATACCTATAGTGTTGGTTAGAGACTATTGTACAAATGAGAGCCTTAAAATCACTTCTCTCTCTTTTATTATATTCTAAATACTGGGAAACTATCTAGCAAATCACTTGCATACCAATACTGCATACATACAATAGGTATGTTCTCAAATTTTTCTTATGTCCCACCCCCTGGTACCCTTACAGCCCCCCTCTTTAAGCTAACGGTCTTTCTTCCAATAGTTCCCTGCCAATAGGAAATGGCAGACAAATGTCCACTCCACGTGGATGTTTGTGGTAGGAAGTAACAGTCCCTGGGTATAGTGATCTGATAAGTTCAAACATCAAATTCTGGTGAAGGAGATTTTCTTCTGGTGAATAGTAGTAACAGTCCCTGGGTATAGTGAATTGATAAGTTCAAACATCAAATTCTGGTGAAGGAGATTTTCTTCTGGTGAATAGTAGTAACGGTTCAGTCAGTGGTTGTGCAGCAAAAAATTTCTTTTGGCGCACAGTAGTGTCAGTTCAGTCAGTTATTGTTCAACGAAGATTTTCTCCTGGCACACAGTAGTGTAAATTCAGTCAGTTATTGTTCAACAAAGATTTTCTCCCGGCGCATAGTAGTGTAAATTCAGTCAGTGGTTGTGCCTTTTATGATATAGTTGTTTGTTTTTGTATGCATCAATTTAAGTTAATATTTTTTATTTGCTTTTCAGCAATCAGAGCATCATAGTAGCTTATTCAAATAAATAAAAAATGCCTAAAGATAAATTATGTAAAAGTTTATTGTCCACACAGTGGATTGATGGGGATAGAATCCAACAGCTTAGTTCATTTGATAATGTGTGTCGACTTAGCCAAGGGTCCCGCGTTTGAATCTTGACATGGCCGAAAAATGTATTATTGCTGAAATGTGGGTGTACCCTTTCACAGTGATGAATTAATGGTTGAGGACTGGATGTTGTGCCTGTCTTAGTGTCAAGTTAGAAAATAAGGCATATGAAGCTACGACATTCCTAGCGAGCCAGTGTGGAAAATATGGCTCAAATAAATAAAAAATGACCCAGGCAAAAGGCTGGGAACAGTAATGGATGTAAAAATGAAGCTATAAAAGGCCGAACAAGCCAGTAGTGGAAAGTATATGGCTTGAATAAGAAAGTGACTCAGGTCACAGGCTCGAAAAAGTTATGGATTTAGATTGGTGTGAGTGGGGATTTCAGAGTGGATGGTGAAAATATTTGTTGTCATATGTGTTCCACCGTTTCAAAAATGAAAATGAAAAAGTTCATTTAGACCAGTTTAGGAAAGGTTCTTCTAACATTCAAGTCCTTATTAAATACTTTTTCTATAGTTAAAAAGTAAATCCTAATTCTTGGCTTTATTCAACCTAAAATTCTTTCTTATTGAAAAAATTCAATGATAAACAAAGTGGAAATATGTATGAGAGCATAATGATAGTATAAATATTTTTCTTAGTTTTCTTGTTAGGAATTGTTGATTAATTTGTGGAATGCACATGGATGCATCAATGAAAATTTCTATTAATAGTGTTAAAGGAAAAAGCAAGAAGAAATACCATTTAGAAAAATACAGAAAATATTGCATTCTATATGAAGAATTCCAAACAATTTTTTACTCTTAGCACCGTGTCAGTCTTAGCCACTGTTCAGGTTATATGCATATGTACTAACAACACTAACAGGTTAAAAATGAGAAAGGTTTAATAAAGAGGAAATGCAGTGATCTTGGTACAATTCGTAAGTACTTCCCTACTCCAGTTTATGCCCCATACTGTTTGGTGGTATTTTCTTAGTTTTTTAATTCTGTTCTTATCTCATGACCTACTTTACCTTCCTTATGTATTTCACTTCCTAAATATTTAAGCATAACAGTGTTTCCTATTTTTAGATTTTTACTATGCCCTTTCAGTCTCAGCTTCATTACAGCAATCTTATCTTCCCTGATCTTCAATCCAAAGTCAATCATTACTGTAATCCATTTTTCTAGGTTTTTTTTTTCCACAGCTTTCACATCCCTTGTTACTTTATTACATCCTTCTGTTCCCCCAATCCCCTTATTTTTATATATATATAAATTGTAATGTTATTAGTTTCGCCTTATTAATGTAGTGAGCTCCCGCTCATCTTAATGTCAAATAAATAAAGTTTAAATTTAAGTTCTCCTACACCAACTATTATTATGATAAGCTTAACCAAAAATCTTAGCTTCCAGACAATATTACAAAATATATTTTTAAATGATAAACATGCTACACTCAAAGCAATGTTGATGTTATCTCAAGTTTGTTCATAGAAGTAATTTTCAAGTTGCGATACATCAAGTTGAACAAAATGTATGTGTTACTGAAAGTAAAATATGTTGGGAATTGTTAACACATTTAAGGTTGTTACATAACCTTATGTACAGTTCATCAATTAAATATTGTTTCCTGAATAGCAATTTACTTAATTAAACAAAAAAAAGTTGTGATTTAAAGTAAACATATCTAGCTAACTTTGATTTTTTTTTTTTCTCAGAATTATAAAGTTGATAGGGATGCAAGTGTTGAAGTGTCTTCAAATAAGTGAGAAAAGTGTCAAGAAGCTGTAAAAGAGTAATTAAAAAGTGGATTTAAGACGATTAAAAGTGACAAGAATATGCCAACAATATAAATCATTTGTGTATTTTTCTTTGTTCCCTCCCAAAAAGGCCAGTTAAGACGAAAGTTTAATTTTATTTTAAGAAATTCGCAAAGAAACAACTTAAGAGAAGTGTAATTTGAGCTTTGATCCTGGATAGGGTATAGCTTAAAAACAATGGTTAGCAATATTGTATTTGGAAAAGAGTTACAAAAGACAAGTAAATCATATTTTAGATTTAATTAAAGAATGAAGGTATTAAAGATATTTTGTGTTTTTAAATATTCTTTTGAGGGGTTTGTCTCTCTTATGGTAATTTCTTCCTCTTTTTGTACTTGGCAAACACCTAAAATTGCTTGGGCAGTTCTGCTTCCTGAAAATTCTTCTTCAAAGCCTTATGTAACCTTTAATTTGTTTCTGTGAACAATTTATCTGCAGTTTTGCATTTTTCTTCCTCAAGTTTCCACTTCTCTTTTAGTTCATCTTCATGTTTCAAAATTTCTTCCTTTCCTTTTGCGAAGTTTCTTGAATTTTCTTCTTTTCTTCTTTCAATGCATTAATTTTCTTTCTTCTTTTTATCACCAGTATTTTTAAATTTTCTTCCAAGTAGTTTTGATAACTATTGTGAGCACCTTGTACAAGAGCTAATAGCTGTGTTGTAATGAGCACTAGTCTGGTTAATTATTATAATGTTGTGATGCATTTTTTGTAGTTGGATATGGAATTAATGTTTGTTCCGATATTTGGGCCCGATCTTCTGTGAGGACTCTACTTGAGGAGGAAAACCTTCTCACAAAATTTGCATTTCTATGGGAAAGAAATAGTGAAGCTTTTACAACTTTACATATAGTTGGATACATTTAGATGTTTTTAGTTGGATTATAAAATCTGAACAAATAGCTCCAAGATTTGTCTGCTCTCAACACCTATTTCATGAATTTTGTCCTCAAGCTGCAAAAGCTTCCACTCAACAATCAACCTATCTTCAGGAACATTAAATAGTTTCCTGTAGTTCAGTTCTATACAGTTAAATATTCCTGGCACCAAAAGCACTTACTTATCCGCTCTAAGCCTTCCTCCTGATAAAAATGAAACCGTGAATGTGAGGAATGCCAGGTCTTCACTGTGGTTCGGATTCCACGTTAAACTGTAGGTCCTTCATTTCATCTCACATCACCCTACCATTGCACATTAGCGTAAGTGCGTGTAACCCAAACGGGTAGTAAGACGCGGTGCTAATAATAATAATAATAATAAGCCGTGAACATAAAAATGCTTTTAAACACTACAATTATTGACATTAAAAAAAACACTGTGTCTCACCACCTGTCCAAGTTATATTTAAGCTTATTGGTTAGGGATGAGGAAGGTTGAATTTAAAGGAAGTGCACTTAAATGTGCATAACGAGAGATAGTGGAAAACCATTTAATAAAAAAAAAACTCTTAGTGCACCTGACCGGCATCAGACTCCAATCTCCCCTTTCTCTGCAGGCAATTCTATTGTGAGAGTAGCAGCTTAAACTATACGGCCACCAAAGCAGGTAAAATGCTATTTCGAATAAAACCCTTAGTAGGCAATTTTTTTTTAAAAAACTTATTTTCTCATAACAGAGACTCACTTTAAATTATGACAGCAAAAACATCAACCAAACTAACAAATGGGCTATATTATGCTGCTCTTAGATTTTATATTACATTCAATGTTTCTGAATAAGATAACTAAATGATGATCTTTCATCTTGAAAAACCCTTTTAACTGTTAGGCAAGTAAGCCTACCTAATAATTTTGTTTAGAAAAGTGACTAAAAGTGATAATAGGGACCCACTTACACCACTAAAGTTGGTGATTTAAATGTTAAAGTTTTTATCCAAAACATCTCTATAGTAGATATTATGCAACTTTTTCACTCCTAAAAGTTTACATTTTACACACAAGGTGTCAGTTGGTTGTTATTCACTGCTACATCTTGATTTTAGTCTTCTGACTAGAGGTCAGGCTAGCTAATCTTTATGAACAAAGAGAGCTCACAATTCGAGTCTACAGCAAATTAGAAAGGTTACAGACAGTAATAGCAGATTTGCCCCTGGAAGAACCTTTTCGGAAAGTTAATATTAACTAGTTATGTTTATGTATTGATATGGAAATGTGTTCTGTAGCTCTTATTTTTACTTTCTCACAACCCCTTTGAGTGAAGGTATTGTTGTGATAACAAAAAAAACTTAAATTTGGATGGATGTCGATTCATGACCACCTGAATTCGAAAAAGTATTTTATCCATTACCGTCTGTCTCTCAGTCTAAAGCCAAAACCATTTAACCAACTGGGCTAAAACTTGGTATCTATGGTTTTCATAAGGTTCCTCCAGAGGAGTTTTTGGAATTAGATATCCATCCCTAAGATTAAGGGTACTTTAATTATCAATGGAAAAATAAAAAACAGATTATATGAAAATTGGTTTTAACAATTTTGATTAAAATTTGTATCTAGACATTGTTTAACACTACAAAAAAGATGGTGTCTTTTTCCTGTGAAAATTACTTAAGGGGTACTTTCCATAAGTGGAAATTTCCCAGTTTGATCATATCTTCATAACTATTTGAATATGAAATATCTTGAGTTGAAAAATTTTAGTCCTACAAATAAAAATCTTTAATATGCTTCTATAAAACCAATAGTTTATGCGCTATAAGCATAGCTTTAATCTTTTTTTTTTAGAGAAGTCAGAAATGGTTGGATTTTTAATCTCTTCGGTGATGATGATGAATAATAATAAATAATATTGTGAATGTGAGGAATGCCAGGTCTCCACCGTGGTTCGGATTCCACGTTAAGCTGTAGGTCCTTCATTTCATCTCACAATCATCACCCTACCATTACACATTAGCGTAAGTGCGTATAACCCGAACGGGTAGTAAGACGCGGTGATAATAATAAATAATAATAATAATAAAATATTTTCAATAGTTACTGCAAAAAATATATATTTGTAGTTTATAAAAAAAAATTCTACTATAATCCTACTATAGTATCACAAGCTGCCAAAGAAACAAGTTTTTAACACTCAATGCAAGTTTTAAATTAGTGTATGAACGAGTGTGTGAATGGCTTTCTACTTATTTGAAAATTCCTTTATTAAAATTTTTGTTTTTTGATAAATTGTATGTTGTATTCAACACAGGTTAAATGGAAGAAAAGGCTAATGCTTTAACTTCGCCATATAAAAAAGGTCATTATCATCATCATCATCAATGCAAGTCAACAAATCCAGGACAGGTCTCAATGCAAAGAATGTTTATATGCTTTCTGCCCACGCCCCAACAATAGCTGTCAGTTAAACTACACAAGGCAAGTTTCTGCCACGATAAGCTTGAGAGGAGCCAGCAAAATAGATCTATCCCTTTAAAGGATCTTGGGTGTCAAGAGTTCAATAGTGTCAAGCAAGGGGATCCCTCATTTAAAAAAGTAGTGGGGGAAGGTCAGTAAACATCAAGCTATTATACTTTATATCAACTTAAAAAGACTCAGATATGTGACAATTATTTTAGGGGTATTGACACCCTTAAATAGTAGGTACAGGGGATTCATGGCAAGAGAAGTGATGTAAGAGTCAATGTAAAGAGAATCAACCTCCGGGTAATTCTATGAAGAAAGGTCAAATAGATGGTCTGTATGCGAGTCAGAGTGTATTGTCATAGGTGGTAGCCTAAAGTGGAAGGGGATCAAGAGGACAACAAAGTAAGGAAAGATGAATTATCAGGATCTAAATTAAGAAGCTATTGATAAGATATGTAGGACTCAATTTGGACATGACATTGGACATATCAAATGACAAAATTCCTCATAGAAATAATTGTATTTTTGTCTTAATACCTGCTTGGGTTATAAGCTTATGTACTTTATTACTTTAATAGTTTTAGGGATTAGCAAGTGTACTTGCATTTGTGCGAAAAACCATTCTCAGGACACCTAAACAAGAGTCAAGCCTCAATCTCTCTGTTATCAGCAGTATAGTCTATTGTAAAAGTAGCACCTTAGAATATGCGACCACCAAGGCAGGTAGTAAATAATTAACTATTCAACCACTCCCAAGTTCCACTTTTGTGAACAATTTATTTTCAAACCTTCTAAAGTCCTAGAGAGGACTGTTTTTTTTTACGCTAAATGAATTTATCACACATTAGCATTAGGCCTACATTAAAGTTACCATAAGTTGATTGTGATCCCAGCATAGGCCAGTTATATTAAAAGATTACCTTGGGTTGAAGCACTGTTCATAGGAGCGGAATTCCTTAGCATAAGGAACGTGGTTGACAGGCCACCGAGGCTGATGGCCTGGTCTGCCAGTATGGTTGGGAGGCACATGACGTGAGTACTGTGAAGAATTTCTAAGAGATGACCCTCGATTGGCTGAACTCATTGGGAAGTATTGTAGTAAACTGAAATACATAATATCTTTGAAATCGTGATTTAAGATTTTAAAAAAACAATGTTAAGAAAAATCTTAAAGCTGACCAATGAATGCAAATTTTTACTACCTTGATATGAAATATTTTTTAAATTCAATATTATAAAGGCTTATTCATAAATTGATGTTAAATGTTTACATCAAATTTAAACAAAACACTTTAGAGTTTGCTTTGTATTATACTATTATATAGAAGGCTCAGCCTTTGTTGGTTTTCTAAACAAATTCAAGTCTCCAAAATAAAAGGTGTTATCATTGTCAACATTTTATGAATGTCTAGTTTAGATTTTACGAAAAACAATATAGGCATAATCAGCATATTTAATGGCGATAACTAATTGATTGTAAACTTATTTCTGAATTTGGCATCAGAGCAGCAAGGTTGCCAGGGCCTGGCAATGGAATGGGTATTTTTTATGTCTTAAGGCAAGTTGGCATCAAGGACAGTTTGAGATATTGATCCAAAGAGTATTTCCAAGAAAGTAAGGTATTTTATAATAAATTACTTGGTGGAAGAGATTTTTCTTTCAATTGCAATTTTTAATGTAAACAATAGCTCATTTATAGAAAAAGTCACCTTAATTATGCCTAACTAATGTTGAGCCTATATTATTATCAAGTGGTCACTGTTCTGACAATTACTATCGACTGTCGACACTATAAAAGATGCCTTAACAAATGAGAACAATATTTCTAAAGGATTCCTGGTACTCGTAATAATATTATTACTATGCACTTTACACTTACGTCTCAAATTTTGGAAAATGATTCAGCTTTCCCCTCTTCCTGTCGTTATGTCTTGATTGCGTTACTTGCTTGCTGTAACATTCTCCCCCTACACCCCTCGTTGCTTCGCAACCAAACTGTTCATGTCCCGTGCTCGTCTATGGCCGCCACAAGATGTCATGTACGACCTCTCGCACTCGACTGAAATAACCACGCCTCCAAATATATTTACAACCAATGGATGAAGATCAATGATTTGGTTTATACTGCACCCTTATAAAAAATATTTTAGACACGATTTACTTTTCTTAATTTATTTTTAATGTTTTATGGTGTCACATTTTATTTTCCAACTTATTCTTTTTGGAATTTCTACAAATATTTTTATTGTTACCGTAATTATAATTTTAATGAAATTTTATTTAGATTATGGTTTCAATTGGACAACGCTTGTCATGTGACTCTACTTGGTGAGCGGATTGGCTAAATGTAACTGCGCAATGTTTTCTTTTGTGACGTACTGAGATGTTGGAAAGAAGACGAGTCAAAATTTTTGTTTGGTAATGAAATGAGTTGATTTTCTGTTTAACAATTTGTTGTGTGTCTATTAAAACTGGAAATTCTACGGAACCGTTGGACCAAGTTCAGGTAAGATATATTTTACATCCGGAAATACAATTATTTAAGCATTTTTATTTTGGTTTTCTTATGCCCTACATCTTTGTACAAAAACGCCATTTTGCTTGTATGATTGTAGTGTATCGAAGCTGTCCACAGCTGTTCTTGTGATATCACCATTTGAAAAAGGAGTTGAGATTTTAAGCAACATATTGTGAATGCATTTTCGTGCCAAGACTTGTTTTAGTTACACACTGAGGACTTCGAAGGTTTGTGATGTACTAGTAGCAGTTTTGATCAATACATTGTTTGTAAACATCTCTTGAAAGAGATTTGTTTATTTGAGAAAAAGGCTACTTTTAAAAGTTACATTGGACTACCAGATTATTTGGCCAGTTTTTAAATTCTCATCCCTCATGACAAACTCAAAAATGATCGAAACAAGTACAGAGAGGTTTGGTAGCCCTAGTTCTTATGGGTACAATCATCGACAGGCAAAAGGCTATGTTAGGCCTAGAATTTCCAAAAGTACTAGTTATTTTCAAAGCATTGTCACTCCACCAAGGGGTAAACATCGAAGAACGGAATCTCAAGAAGTCAATTTTAATCATGTGAGACCGTTGAGTTTTTCTGGGATGGCTGCAGTTCATTTGGCTATAAATGCCAACAGACAGGATTATCTGTATTTCAAATCAAGAACTAGTCCGTCCAAGGAAGGGAGCCCAGGTTCCTCCCCTACACTTGGAGGTTTTTATGCTGGTGCCAAATTTAGTGAACCGCCAGCCCCAAACGCTCTGCCTAAACCCCCCACCCATTGGACATCGTCGGTGCACATGCAGTCTGGGGGGTTGCTACCTCTGGTTTCACCGCAGGGGATAGACAAGTGCAGGGAAATATCGAACCAACTAAAGATGTTGTTGAATGTATCTGCTTGAGAGACAGGTTCTATGCAGGCTGGTTGATGTACTTGTATGGTCATATTTAACATGAGAGGGTAAAACAAATGTATGGTAACTTTAGAGATGTGTATAGCGGGTAAAACGACATTTTTTTTAAATTGCATTTTATAAGGGATGGTTTTCTTCAGCACAAAATGTGAGCTTAACAATGACGAAACATCTTCTTATAAACATTTTTTTATGCTGCAGTTTTAAATTTAAATATACTCTGTTTTTAATTTTAACAGTGAAATCGTTTTTAAATTTTGGCTGACTAAGCAGAAAGAGTTTTAATCCAGAAGAGCTAAGTTAGAGAACCATTGTTTAGCTCACAAGCGTACAAACATGTGATCTTTGTAGTTTACTCTGCAGCAATAACTTCACAAGGATTGCAGTTTTTTTTAGTAATAAGGCAAATATATCTTAAAATGTATAGTCTTAGCATGTAATGTACACGTTTTATGTTTCAATGTCCGAATCAAACTCTATTCATTATATCAAGACTTGAAAAAATTCTCCGTTCCGTCAAGAGAGAAAGCTACTTGTTTACCTAAAGAATGTTTCCTGAATCTAAAATTATTTGGTGGGGTCAACTGTTTTCACACCTTATTTTGGTCAGCAATGTGAACATAACTTTTTGATAGTTTCCTCCAGATTCCAAATAATCCTGTAGGCTATTTATTTACTCTAAAACATGGAAGGAAAAAGAAAAGATTGGGTTTGGACGTTTTAAACAACCACACTTAAATATTTTTATATTGTCTGCAGACAATTAAATACTCATACTCATTTTGTTTTCATTAAAACCAAATAAAAAGCTAAAAAATTAAACAAACACTTAATAAGCCTACCTATATTTAATTTAAACTGAAAAAATAGATAAAACAAATTGGGAATGTTAATTTATAGGCCTCTCCTATATAATTATGCCTAGACACTTTTCTTAAACATTCACTAAAACCTTTGTTTTAATATTAATTATACATAAGAATGCAAAGAATCAAATATTAAGATTGTTAGTGAATTTATATGGTTATAAAGTCAAAAACTTTTATCTGCCAAAATAACAAAAGAATGCAAGGCCAAATTGTCAAATAACTGTAATGCGTCGATTTAAGAACTTGACACACCTTGACAACACTTCAAAGTAAAATACTCCATCCCAAAATATTTTCAAATTACTTTTTCGTCAAATTGTTTGTTTATCAACGTATATTTAAGTATGCAATAGGACATTGTAATTAATTTGTCTATGATGAAAACTATCTCAATCTAACAAAATTTAACCTTTGCTATATAAAGAAATAAAAATATGATCCAGTTGGAATTTTAATGTTTGAAATATTGTTCAGATGTGATCAGTGTTGTTAATTAGATTCAAAACAGCAACTTCTTTAGTATGATATTTTAGTGCAATAAATTTTATACAAAGCAGGGTTTTGATGCATGGAAGGCTATGTTAGAATAGTTAATAATATTCATATTAAAATAATAGGGATGCCAAGTTAAAACCATACCGTTCACTTAAATATTTACGCTCTGTTGTACTTTATGCGAGCTCAATTTTAATTTCATAGCTATCAATGGGAAAAAAAATTATTATTGGTATTATTATACTCATTGTTCTTAATATGTGTATTAAATGTTAATAAAAATCTTGAAATTGTAGGCTTAATATGACACAGAAAAAGTGTATGTAACCCCAAAGAAATCTACGAAAAAATGGTTGAACCTCATGTTTGGGTCTTTCTGAGTGTAATGAATGTGAAAGTAACCATCATTACAACCTACTTTGTCTATCCTTTAAATAATAGAATCAGAAAACACCGTAACTAAAATGATCCTTACCCAAGCTAATTAATTATCTCACCAAACACACTAAGTGATGTGCCAAAAATCTTGATAATATGCTAGGGACTTCTTGCAATATCCCACCACATGGTAAAAATAATCACTGCGCTTTCCTATCATACACATATTGTATGTTGGCCTTGGTTTAGTTAAATGATTATTCGATAAAATATATTTTGGACTTTCATATTGTATTCTTCTAAAGGCTAATCAAACTATTTCATTGTGTTACAAACATAGAAAGGCCATAAGCCCTACATATGTTTTTAGGTTATTTAAAATATTACCCAAATTAATCACATTTTAGAGCTATTTTTTTACAAACTACCTGCACATGTAAGAATATGGACAAAGGCCTAAATCTCATCTTGTTTGATTTTCCTCCAACAAACAAGTCGAGATTTGAATCCAAGTCAGGAATACTTAGATATATTTTGACTAATGTTTCCCACTCACCCTCTGTGTAAATGGGGGTACATTTCCTTATAAATTTCACTGCCTAATTCTGGGAGATTTTGGTTCATACAATGAATTGAAACATTATGTGCTTAGTAAAATTCTCTGATCAATAATAACTTAACAGCAACACAAAATATTATTCCGTTAGATTTATGTTTTGAAATATCTTCAAGTAAAAGTAAATTCAAATTTATTGGTAACTTTGTGTATCTATGTTCTTAAAACAACATTGATTTTATATATTAGTAGTCCATTATGTAACCGATATAACGGTAGACAATATAAAGGTTTAACGTTTAGGTTAACTAATGTATGATTTTGTGAGTACCACTTTACTGAAAGTTCAGTAACATAAATAATGTGAAAAAGTTTTTCCAAGACTTTATTTAATCCCTCCGGAATTATTACCTTAGGTAGGGTCTACATAATATCTTTGTCACTAATCTTTTACTCATTTTTATATTTTTAATAGTAAATACACTCACTATTTTACTTAATTCATTAAGATTTTAGACTTTAGCCCAAGACTCTAAGAGACATTATAGTCATCTAATTTTAGCTTGGAAATTTATTTTAATCTTAAGTCAAAATAATCTTTTGTCTTTTTTTAAATCTTGCCTCATGCTCTATTTGAATAGTTTAGTCATGCATAGCATGAGCATGTCAGGTTAGGCTGCAATAGCTAGAAAAACTTGCTGTGTGGGAGGTTACAGTCTAAGCCACATCTGGGAATGTGTGCCAGCTTTTGTAATAAATGTGTTTAAAATTATTTGAGTAGGTAGGCTTATTGGATTTTTTTGAAGATAAATTTTTCCCCAGAGAAATGATTCTATATGTTGCTTTGTGACTTGTTTTTATAAACCTACAATCTCTCTATAGGTTAAAATAGAATCATTCTTTTTCAATTTTAGAGGCTTAGCAAAAAGCGGGATTATAGATTATTTTTAATAATATTTCATAATGTAACCCAAATCAATTTTATAAAAAAAGATAATGTTGAGGGGTTTTCAGCTGTTTGGAGGTACAAATGGTCTAAGACCTATTTCTCATAACAAGTAGCTTTCTTTTTTGCAGTCATAAATTTTGTTTTAAGCCTGGTTGTAATAGTTGTTGATATACAAATATTAACTAAGGAAAATGCATCCATAATTGTGGGATATTTGATAATCCACATGAATCATAAGTATCAAGCTTTCCTAGTTTTTTTAATAAGGCTTTATGTAGCTGGGTTTGGTAAGATACTAAATTAGGCCTTCTATAACTTTATCACATAGATTATATAAATGTCTATATCTATTCCTTGTGGCTATCAGTTCAGTTGAACAGTGTTAGTGGCTGATGAGCGACTACCAAACTCTGTATAAGAAATTAGATGAGAATTATGTCTCTCATTCCAGAGAAAAATGTGTTCCCATGTTAACATCTTTTTTTAACATCTTTTTAAGATTAAATAGTTAACCTATTTCTGGTAGTCAAATCTAGCATAGTAACAGTACCTCAATAAAGACTTCACTATAAGTGCAATCACTGGCTATGTATGACATCTTAAGGTTAAATTCATGAATTTATGTTGACTATATCACTTTGTAAAACCTAATTAGGTAACCTTAATAATATATTTTCATATTAATATAATTGTATTAATAGCCTATAGTCCTAGATTGTGTATGCATTACATCCCAAACTAAATTTTCATACATGTGTAAATATAATTCATTCATGACCTGAGCTTGCTTGGATGACAGCTAAAAAAGCTACTAGAAATAGTCCATAACATATCCCTATGCCTATGGCTGACATCTATCACTTTGAATCACTGTAATGAAAACAGTTGTTAATATATGAATGTGATAGTTAACCGCAGTAATTTTGGCCAATATTATTTATATATTTATTTGAGGTCGGACATTAGGCTTAAAAATCGTTTTATTCCACTTAAAACAATTAATATTCACAGCACTTCCAGAAAAGGTATAATCAAAATGGCGGCCAACGAATTTAAACCATGTATTTAAATATAACGGAAACAAGTTTTTTTACAATGATGCACCCACGCAGTGTATACAAATATTTTATTCAGTTAAATATTTCGAAATACAATAAAATAATTTATATATATAAAAAGACATATTTTCTCTTTTCCAAGTAAATACAATGCCTGTATTAACAGGTATTGATGTATGCACTATATTACATATAGTCAATAACTTTCCAAAGCGAAGACTAAATACTTTTAATTAGGTTTAAATTTTAAAATATCATTTCGAGTTTGATAAAAAGAAATTATTCAAAGCAATGAAATAGTATGAGAAAACTTAACATTCATAACAAACAGTGCTCTTTTACAAGTGTTGGCAACCCAAAACCTAAGCATATTATTTTTGAACTGTCATCCAAGTAAAAACCTATCATGAACAGAATGTATCTCATTTGCTAACATCATTTAAATGGCACACATTTGAGAGTGATTAAATGTGCTTATCTCTTCTTGTGTATTCAACTGTAAATGTTAACGCTGATATTTTATATATATATATAATTAAAATTTCATTTATATATATATATATATCAATTTTAAGTTTTCTGAATAAAAAATAGGAATTCTTTTTAGGAATAAAGAGGTATTTTGACTTAACAAAATAGTGACAGCCTTAACAAGTTAGCCTGTAACCTGAACGGGTAGTAACTATTATTACTAAACAAGTTTATAAAATAATTTGACTAAAAGTAAGTTTGTGGAAATAGTGTGTTGCTATGAAAAAGTCGGATTAATATAGTGACAGTGTTTATATGAAAACCTTTTTTGTAAACTATTATACTAACAGCACTTTTTTTTCCATAATTTTAATTATTACACTCTTAAATTAAAATATTAATTACTCAGTCTTGATATAGGCCTATTTACAATGTCCAAAAAATCTTGAATTAAGCAGATTCTTTAGAGACTCCTCTATAACGCATTTATTTTTAGATGCATATTTTTACCTAGATGTCTACATAATTAGTTTATTTACTGGTGTATTGCCAACTTAACTGCTCCAAGCTTTCCTAGGAGTGATTGCTTTCGATAACGCAGCTATAATTTTATGTGGATTAATTTGAAACCAGGATTCCATTATCTTTTCAAGAGGGGGATTAAAAGAACTTATTTTTTTATAAACACAAAAGAAAGATGCAACTTTGTTCAATTGAGCATTCTTCTATAACTCTCCAGTAGCTTACTGCTAGGTTTTTTCATATTTTTTTTCATTGGCTTTATCATTTGTGAAAGAATTAATTATTAAAATATATGTCATTGAATTATAAAATATGACTAGGTTTAAAAAATATTTCCATATTAAAACTTATTTTTATTAGTACGTCCAAAACATTTAAACATCTGGACCAATATTAACATAACAGTGGTCAGCCCTTCTCAAATTTGGGTTCATTTTGAATTAACTATACCTAACTTAAATATTAATTTCTTTTGGTCCCCTTGCAGGTGCTCAAATTTTAAATATCCTATGTTAAAAGTAGCTGTAATTGGATATTTGCTATTTTTAAATATTAGATTTTATTAGAAACTAATTTTTGTAATAGTGTGATAATTTTATCAAGTTACAATGTCATATTTGGACAGTTATTAAATTTACTGATATTGTTAGAAACCATTTTTAGCTTTTTTTATATATTGATTGATATTTAAATCACATTTTGTATTATGACTATTATCATTATTAATCTATAATTTACTGATAATACCTGCAAGTTGAAATAAGTACTATAATTAAGTTAATGGTAAAGTAGAAATGCTGCTATATAAATTCAATCGTTCACTTCACTTTTATGATGAACTCTACTTTTATAGTTAACAACTAGTGAATGTGTGGAATGCCAAGCCTCCACTGTGGTTCAGATTACACATTAAACTGTAGGTCCTCCATTTCATCTCACAAGCACCCTACCACATTACACATTAGCGTAAGTGCGTATAACCCAAATGGGTAGTAAGAATGATTTAACTTTAATATTAAAGTTTTCTAAGAGTTGACCCAAATTCAATACCTTATGTTGCTATCAATATGATTTTACAGTTCCACTTTACCTTTGACATTTGACTTTGTGATGGATGTTGAGATTGACCAGGGTTTTTTTCAAGTCTTGAAATCGCTGTGCCAGTTTTATTTAATGTGTGAAGTTCCATTATTCCAAGGGAGGAATTGTCTTAATGTTGTAACACCACGTTAATTACCTTTATATAATAAATCTTAAGTGCTTGTACATAGTAAACAGGGAAACAAGTTGTTTCAAAACAACTGGTTTTTCATAAATTTAATTCAAATTCACCCAAATTAATCAAGTTATAACTACTGCCTGTAAACAATCTTTAGAATTTTGTACTTTCTTCCATTGATAGTATTTCTGTCGCCAGTGATTATAAAGTTTTAGATTTTTCCAGATAAATTTATTTACAAATAAAACTTTTTACAAGTTTGTGAATGGATTTGATGAATGGTCTTTGCTACATTGTTCATATCTGTAAAAACTTTGTTCAGTTATTTTCTTATGCAAATTATTTTGTTACTCTGGAAACACATTTATATTATTTTAATAGTTTTGTGGAGACGTTGAATTTCATTATTATATAACATTATACAGCTTGATTTTAATCTTGGAATAATTTAACTATAGCATCAATAAGTATTTTAATGCTAAGTGATTTGTTTTAAATAGACTAAGGGGGCCAGTTTCATATTCAGACTTACTGCAACCTCAAGTGCAAAACATTACTAAATACAGGATGACACTTACCTAAATTCAAATGGACTGGGCCAGATTCATATGCACTGACCTATTCCATTTTGGTCTAGGTAGGTGCCATCCCGTATTTAATATAGTGCCACACTTGAGAGTCGTATTTAGTCTGACTATGAAACTGGCCCCAAGAGTAGGTGATGATAGTTTATCATAATAATTTGTTTGTTTAAAAAATAACATTTTTCAACCTAAAGTAAATCATAGTTAGGTTTAACCATTTAAAAAAAGTGTTTTTAACAAAATATGATTATGTGTTGATGTTAAAAACATTTTTTTCTCCTAACAATAAATGTATGCTGTATTCAAGTTGTTATTTGAATAAGAAGAAAAGATTTATTTGTAGATGTTATCAGAGAAGCTAGTGTTTCATTTGTGTCCAAAAATATGACCTTGAGAGACTGAGCCAAGATTTGTATTAGTATCTAGTCAAAAGGTCATTGTTTTATACTGTGTATATATAATGTAGTAAACAAAGATATTTTTTAAATTGTCTGTGATGATATAGAAAGTATATGGTCTGTAAACTTTAATTGTAGGCTAAGATGCCATTGTTCATATTTTCATTACAAAGAGAACTCTATGCAGAATGCAGATGTTGATTGATTGTGCGGATAACCAAAATTAGTTTTTAGATGAATTTCTTTCTTTGTTTCGATGGATGAGATAGTATCCAACTTAAATATATTATGCATTTGTAAAAATATATATAAGCTTGATAAAAGCCCAACTATTAAAAATAAATTCAGCCTTGATTACTGAAAGTTGGCTAAGGAATTTGTAAAAGTCACTCATTTATGATACAAACTTCCATCAAACACATATGTCATGTCCTGTTTGTAATGTCTCATGTGTTCAATCAAGTTCTCAGCCAACTATTGTTGCGAAAGAGCCATATATAATATAAGCTTTTTTATGTTCTCTCAAAAATCAAATCATTGTTCATCAAACTGATGCAACTTCCGTGCCATAGACCATTTAATGATGTCAGGAGAACGGACAGTTTATATCAATATTCTTTAATGGGGACCTAGCTAGAAAAGAAGCCTATCATTTTGAGCAGTGCTTTAATTCAAAACCCTATTCCAAAACCAAACTAGTATTGGACTCTTCAGAACTCTTCGATAACTCACTAAACAATTAAAAATTAGTGTCTTTTTATATCATAATTTTATTAGAATATCTGGAATTTAGTCATTAAATAAACTCGATTTCTTTCAAACAAAATTAATTGGGGTAGGGTGAAAATAACGCCATTTGTCACATTTTGCTTTCATATAAAGTTAAAACTATCAATAGCTAATACGATGCATTTAATCATTAACTCTTCAGAATATTTGACTGCTCTTAATCAAGTAAAATAAAAGTGCATTTAAAATGTTACTCATTAAGTGTGTCCAAATGTGTATGCTTATTGCGCTTATGTAATCTTTATTTTGATGTGGGATATTTGGTCCATTTTTTTATTTATTTTCTTGCTTTAGAATGTTTTCTTAGTATTCTGATCAGACATTTGAGTTGAAATTTTAATATATATTTTTTAACATCTGCATAGAGCTCTCCTGTATTAAAAGGGTGATGTGTATGCCCATCTGCCCTGTGTTGTACTGAGGATGTGTCTATAAATGTGTAGATTCTCAGGTCTAACAGTTCCTGCCATGTGATAATAAGGTACAAAATAATGTTTGTAGACTGCCTCTTGATGTCATAACGAAGATACATATTCTGACCTGCAAGCCCAGTTGTAAGTTGTTTGTATGGGACAAACGCATTTAAACAGAACTCGTTTTTATTTTTAGCCCACCAGATATTGACCAAGCTACTGGGCCGTTTTGCAAGATTTCACATGTATAGAGGAACGCAAGGTGGACAATTTCTCATAACTGCGTCGTGTGTTCTGTTGTGTTTTCAGCAAGTTAAAGTCTTGGTCATCCTGCGATCTGACAAAAAAAAACTATTTTATGGACAGCTTCGCAGACTGTGTAGTAAAATGACATTCCATGACAAAAAAAGGGGTAGGTTGCTCGTTCATTAAATTCATCACATTTTGCATCTGCAATGAAAGTTTACCGGCCAGCTTTCACCTTATAATAAATAGGGCCAATTGAAACACTAACTTTATTTATATATATATAATTTTTAAATAGTGATATCTATAAAAACTTTACATTAATGGTACAAATCATTTATTCGTAAGGCTTCTCGTCGTAACCACCTCTAATGGGCATCGCCGACCCATATCCAACTCTTTAAATCGGTCAATTGTGGTGCCAGTTAACTGAACTTGATAAAAAAAAATCTGGAGAGACATGCAAGACCAAGTCGAAACATCAAAACTGTCTTCCACTTTAAAAAATAAAAAACAAAAAAAAAGAACAAAGTTGCAATACCTGAGGCCTATTACGAGAAGCAGTGAAGTTTTAAACTATTTGGTTGATGTGAACTTATAATGTTTGTTTGTGATTATTGTATTATGTGAATCTTGGATCTCAAAGTTTGATATTTTATCCCTACTTATTTTTTTATATTCTCATATCCCATCTTTTCAATATTTAATCTCAGTTTCAAAGGACCAAAGAAATTTCATCTCTTCATCTTGTAACATTTAGTTTCTTCCCTTTATTTTGTAAAACACCCAAATCTGTACAAATATTTTTTTTGTGGGATCTCCATGTTCCTTTAATTTTTACTCAAATTTATGTGTATTTGTTCCTATTCTCCCTTCCAAATCCTAGTTCCTTCCCCAACCACACCCCGGGCCCTTATCAGGGCCCACAAATATTTCACAAAAGAGCAAATTTGTCAGTCTTAAAAGCGATCACCATTACATGCAACTTTCTCTATAATCAGGTAAGTTTAGTTTACAGGTGAGTTTTAGATTATAATAAAGAGTATTGTAAGTAAAGAGCTTGTATATCTAAGTCATATTGATCCTAAGCAACCAAAGTACATGTTCCTTGGACATTTGTAAATTGGCCATCAATTAAAATATTTTATGCCTAGAAATCTACTTTGAAGTGGGGAGGCATATAATATATTAACTTTGTTTTTACCTCCGCATCGTACTAGCTGTTTTGGTATAAACATATGTAGACCTACTGGAAAAATCCAGTGTTGATACACCCAACCAAGATTTGAACCCCAATCTCCTTGTCATTGGCAGTCTAGTCTAACATGAGTAACATCCTAGACCATACGGCCACCAAAACGGGTAACATTGTTACTGCTATACCTATATACACTTTTTTTGTTTTGAAAAATAAGTCATCAAAAGAGGTTTTATTTATTGTTAACATTTCATATAGTTTTGTAGTATTTTTAAGGAGTTTTATATTTGCAATATAATACATATATATTTTTTAAATTGGGACAATTTGTTAGATTTAACATTTTTAATGCTTGTCATCCTAGAAAACACATTCGAAGCACTTACGATTGGTATTTTTTGGTATTTTCTCATTGTATGGCCACGAGCCAATCACGTGATAGAGTGCAAAAAATAGACATGCCCCGCATATCCCCCTCTTGCCTTTCCCCCACCCATAGCATAGTACACCAAAGCTCTAACCTCTGAGCTATCCAGGAGTCGACCCGTGCCTATGGTTATTCTTCACTCATATTTTAAGGCAGTCTCTATGATGGACGTGGGTAAATCATCGGCTACAAATGTGTGATTTGTAGCCGACGATTTCCACACGTCCATCATAGATACTGCTTTAAAATATGAGTGAAGAATGACCCTGGACCTGAGACAATTCCTGGATAGCTCAGTGGTTAGAGTATTGGCGTACTAAGCCAAAAGTCCCGGGTTCAATTCCCGTGGCCAGGTGTCATTTTTCAATTTTCAGAATATGATATCTAGATGGAGTAATCCTCACTGAAAGCATAAATAATAGCTTTGGCTATTTTATTCTAAAAAGCGTAAAAATAGCCAATATTATATACATCCTATAGTTGCTCAAAGAAGTTCCATGGCGCAATTCTAAAATTAACTAGAAAGATGAACTTAACTAAAACAGGCTAAGCATATTTTATTCAAATATTGTTTAAAAATGTAGGCTCACACAATGTGTAACTATGATTCTAAGAATTGCTTTTATGCAAAAAAATTCAACTTTGGTAAAGTGAATATTAATTAACATAGGTAATGTAATGAAATAATAATATAAGTTATAATAAGTTACTGAACAATACTAATCGGTATTAAAATCTTGTATTTTCTTCAAAATTACTGATGTTGACTTTGTGAAAATATAGAATATTAATCGTGGAAATAAAAAACAGCCCTTTCCAAAATTTTACTTCGCAGTTTTAATTAAAACAATCAAATAAATGACTTTGTATAACTTACCCATTTTTCTTTTGGTTTCTCTGTTCGTTTCATCGAAGATTGGAATAAATCTAGGCCTATCACACATTTCATAGCAAGCGCCTGTTTTAAATCTCTGTTTTTATAATTTTCTCAATATGAATCCTACAAGTGAGGTCTTATTTCGACCTCCATAATTAACAATTCAGTGTCATTGTTCATGTTGACCGAACAATGCACACTTCACAAATGAAACGATCTGCCCTGCAGTTGTCCTCTCAACTATGCAAGTTACAATCTGTTTAATGGAACTAACTCTTACAGAGACGGAAGGGCCATACGGAGGGTTCTTCCACGCGCAGGCCTCTCTGTTGAACCGTGTAAAGTCCCTATAAGATCAAGGTCACTTATCCATATGCAGAAGGCGGGCTATGTAACAGGCTTAAGCTAGTGTGAAATAACTATTATTGGTATGACGAGAGAGAACAATGCAATTTGTATAGCTGAGTATATCACTGAACACAAAGGCAGTGTAATGAGTGCAGATAATTAAAAATCTTACTACTAAATTGGTTTCCTTTTAGAAAAATAAACATGATTTTTTTGAACAAAATTGTTGGCCATTTTAAATTTTTTGATTCTGTCTTTTTATATTTAAAGTTTTCAAAAACCGATAATTAGAGAACCACATTGAGAGCTGTACTAAAAATAAAAATTATATTTCCAGTGATATGACCATATAGCACCCAAATACCGAGTTTAAACCAAATCCATTAAATTGTTAATGGCAGTAGCCTAAGGGTCAGACACATGGGGTCAGAGGATTTTAAGAACAACCTTTTTGGGTTGAGGTAAGGCATACACATACAATGTCAGGACCCATCATAATCTCAAGGTTGAAAATTTCCATTATTACAATACTTAAAATAAAGTTTAAAAAAACACGTACAATTAGGACAGAAAACTCATTTGTCTCAGAGTTCAAAGAGTATTTTATCATTAGGCTTATTCCTCGACGAACGTCGGCATTAACTTATACCTCCTGGAATAGAACTATTTTCTATTCTGGTTCCATGTAGTTTCAAGCTATACATAAACATTATAATACACAACTCTCTTCTATATAAACTGTTCATGTACTTACCCTCTGAATCTTCTGGCTTGCAGAGCCTTCAAGCCTGGCTTAACTTCAACACGTCCTAATTCGACGAGTGGGGCAAATCTGCTGTGGTGTCTCAACAGCTGATGTTCTGGTCTGATGGGTGACTACCAGGAAAACATTCTAGACATGGGCTCGGACTTACCTGCCCCCTTGCGGAAGGTGGAACCAACCACCAAATCATCACCTGCGTCGTCAGCGACTCCAGATAAAAAGATCACTAACGACATACCTGGGGTGATCCTGATGAAGACGCAATGACCAATCAGAGAGTGGGAAGAGTAATGGTGTACGTGTCCAAGCGATGGCAGCGGTATACCAACGTGATGTCACTGGCTAGTATGAACTTCTTCCACCTTTGTATCCCTTAGCAACGAGACGCTATATAATATGGCGGCACTGAAGAGAACATTGACTATTGATATCGGCACCATCGAGGATGGACTATTGGATTCGGCAACACCATGGGTGGACTATTGGACTCGGCACCACCGAGGGTGGACTATTAATCTAGTAACTTCTATGGACTGTACCATGAAAGTTGTAAAACTGTGTAAATCTTTGTTATTCTTATTTAAATATTGAAGCTATAGGTCATTTAAATTAGGACTCTAAATTTTTGACGTCAGAGATAAAATTGTAATTTTTGCTAGAAATATGAGTATTTCAATAGATAACTTTTTCTTTCAAAATCTATTATTTTTGTGTCGCCCCTTAGGCGCTTGCTTCTTTAATTCATTTGTAAATATCTTATAATTGCTGTTCGTACACAACTAAGTTTTGTTGAGGTGCATTTAAATTTAAATCATTTATAGTCATTCTTTTGTTTTCTAATATATATATGTAACATAAATTTCGCTGTTTGTCTTAAATTTAAACTTATATTTTGCAAAATCTTATAAAATGAATATTTATTTCAGTGACCATTGTTGGTTGTCATTTATGCCGCGATTCACAAAAAGATGATACCATTTCAAGTAGTCCCGCAAGTGATTCGACTTACGGTCTAAAGCCGAACTCTTGTGCTTATTTAAAATCTAATGTTTGTTGTAACATAACAGGTTCAGTTAAAATGTCAATTTTTGTCCTTAGAAGCTGAAATTTTCTTAATAACTAAAAATTAGGGCTCATAAAGCTATAGATTGTTCATTACCTTGTGTAAAGATTATTATTTGTTTTCTATTACTATTTAAATTAAACATGGTCAATTTGACTCATCCTGTTATTCTTTTGTTTCTCGTTAAAACTATCTATTGCACAATGTTTCCAACATGTTGACCCTTAAGGCCACGTGATGGTCGTAACACCTTATAACTCTCACAATTTTTGTTATCCGTTTCATCCATCTCTTTCTTGGTCTACCTAGTGGTCTTTTACCCTTCATCTCCCATCATTCTCTTTGGTATTCTATCCTTTACTATGCTCATTACCTCCTGATACCATCTCATCATTGCACTATTTCATGTACTCCTTATACCCCCACTCTTTCCTGGATAATATCATTCCTTATCTTTTTCTCCTAGTAACAGATAACCTTCCACAAACTTCATTCTCGTGTCTCCCACTTTCCTTCTTACATTTAATGTCCAAGTTTCTAGTGCATATGTGGCTATGGGTACAAACTAGGCCCTATACAGCACGTCCTTACACTTCAAGGGCACTTTCTTCTTCATAGCAGGTTTGTTAACACACCTGTAGAACTCTCCCCCTGCTGCCTTCTTATTAGACCCTCTCTATACCCACCATTCGCCTTACTCACACTTACAAGATATTTTACACCTTACTCCTTTCTCAGATATATTCCATTCAACTTTATTGCATTACTAGGCCTTATTCTCTTCCCTATCACTAGCATCACTTCATACTTCTTCATGCTAAATTTAATTTCACACTCTTTAACTTCTTAATTCAATTCCTGTAGCTATTAAGGTTTCCTTCTCCCTCCCATATCATCAAGTCATCAGCAAACATCATGGCTTTCATTCTTTCCTCCCCGAGTTTTCTTGTCACTTTATTGATGACCATTTCCATTATTATTACAAATAGTAGTGGTAAGAAAGCACTCCCCTGTTTAACTTTTTTTTATTTGGAACCACTCCATCCACCTGTCTTAACACAATTCATATTTTCCTTATACATACTCTTCACTCTAATTACAACTCCTCTTTTCAGTTCAACCTTCTCTATTTCTTTCCAGACTTTATTTCTATTCTCACTATTATTATGCCTTTTTCACATCCATAAGTACATTTACCAAGTCCTTCCCAAATGCAAACCTTCTTTCCCTCAGCTGTCATATAGCAAAGATTAGGGCTATTATAGATCTCCGTTGCCTAGATCCATGCTGTTCCTTTCTCCACCTTCCTTTCAGTTTCTTTCTTATTCTATTTTCCGGTATTTTCTCATACATTTATGTACAGTGGCACATCAGTGTTATTTTCATATAATTTGTACACCTTTTTCTGTCTGCTTTCTTAAAAATTTGTAGTATAACTATTGTATTCCTACTTCTCCTGCGGCGCTCTTATCATTTCCACAGTTAATTTTCGACCATACCTAGTCTTTTTCACAGTTTCATCTTATTTAATGCATCCTCCACATCTTGCCATGTGGTACTCTCTTCTTTTGCTATATCTTCATACTTCTCTGTTTCACCCTCATTCCTTTCCTCTTCTGGGTTGAATATCTTCTCAAAATATCCCCTACATAGTTTCTTAACGTATGGTTTTTTTTCTCTCCTGTTTCTTACCTGATTATATAACACCTTATTACTTTCTTTCATATCCCTTTCCAGCATCTCTGCCCATTTTTGCAGCCAATTATTCTTGTGTTTCCTCATTAATATTCCTAAAACTCCTGAATGCTTTGTTCTTCTCCACTTCTGACTTCACTCTGCCGTTCCACAATGGTGCTTCCTTCGATTTCTTCTTACAATACTTAAAGCTAGACCTTTTTGTCTCCCAGAAACTTTGAAGCAATCATTAAAACATTTTTATGTCCAATTCTTTTAGTGAAAATTACTAACATTGGGGTAGGGAAATGTTTTGCTTACCTTATGAATTCACTTTGGTTTTATTAAAATGTAAGTAAATTTTTGAACATTAGTTCACACTACTTGCAGAACTTTTTGTTTATCCTCTTTGTTTCCAACTAACCTTCACCTACACAAATGTGTTCCGAAACTTCAAAATCAGTTTTAATGATACTGTTTTAGGCATAAACAAAATTCTATCACTTACACTGTACCTAGTTGATTATAAAACATTGACATTTCTAACAAGTCGCTTCTCCACCTCTCCATCTTCTTCTCTTGGTCTTTTTTCACAGCAGCCAGTTGGTTCGGTAGAGCCTCTCGGATTCCTTTCGGGGTTAATTAATAATGGTGAGAGTGGAGAACTTATTTGAATAAAAATATTGAATTTGATGAGGTTGATCTGGAAGTTTTATTTTGAAGAAACGTCTACTCTAAGCATTATATTAAATTTAATCTTTAATCACTATATGATCAAAAAAATATTAATTATTACTTTAAAACACACTTATATTGTTTAAGTTGTGATAATCTAGCCACATGGTGGTCTCCCTTTTCTTTCACCCATTTCTTAACACACTAAAGCCAATACGAAAAGAACAGCTATTCGTTAAGTAGGCCTATCTCTTAGCACGTGTTCCTAGCTCACGTACTAATTGGTGTCTCACAAATAACGCTTCCCTTGTTAGTATTATGAAAAACAGACGCTAAAATCTGATGTGCTGATTGGATAGCTGTTTGCGCCAAATCTCCCCTTTCCACTGTGAAGCCACCATGCATCTCACAGCTTCCAGGTACAGATAAAATAAAACAGTAACAGCATGATGCTTGAAAGTGAAAGGCAAAATTAATAAAATTAGATGGCGCTAATTTCAACAAAGACTTTACAAGAATGAAAAACTATATTTAAAAGTTAAAGGCCTAAAAATGAAGTAAAATGAAGTTAATGAATGGAAATTTAAAACATATATTGCTTACAACTCTGATTATGATTTGGACTACTCATAATTAACATTAAACCCCACACTTTCTTATGATTAAACATTTGAACTGACTAATTTAGTAATATAGAGATTAAACTAGGTCTAGAAATGAATAATACTTCGAAGATGCTGAAGGCTATTCGTTAAATAGGCCTAACTGATTGGAAAACAACAAAGTACTATAAATATAGTACTATCAGTATCTTGATAATGTTAACATGATTTCTAATAACTTAAGGGGGGGATTTAGTAAAATGATATAGGGTATTAAATATCTTTGAATATTATAGATACTGGGCACTTGCAAGCCTATTACAACCATAGTGAATTTAGTGGTTTTAAGAATGGTATTAGCTTAACAAAATAAACAACAGCAAACCAATATATATATAAATGGAATGGTCGAGAGCTAAGGGCCTAAAACCCTGACCACTTTACAACACACACAAAATAATGTATCAAAAGGGAAAACATTAAATGTGCCAGTGTCTATAACTGTGAACAAATTATGTGAATTTATAGCCCAAGCTAAACAATACATAGATCTCGAAAATGTTATTGTCTAACATGACCACCATGAAAGAACTTTAAGGTGCTCATCCAGCAGTCATATAGAGAACGAATGTAATTGCATTCAACTAATTGCTATCTGTTTACCAAACCCTTCCTTCACCTCTGACAAGACATCTTGTGAATGTGGGGAATGCCAGGCCTCCACCGTGGTTCGGATT